>OMLC01047050.1:0-14630 GCA_900302585.1 Regalecus glesne | reverse complement strand
TTTGTGTGTAAAGTAATCAATCTAATGACAGTGGGGCCAAATGAATCCACAACCTAGTTGTTTTTGTGAGCTGTGACGCCCCTGAGAACTTGAATTACAGGTGGGAAATTATCATTTGACACCTGCCTTATTCAAGAAGGTCAATACATTTGGGTATTCCTGGCTGCTGTCGAAGTTCATAACAACTTTGAAAGCAGCCAAACTGGTGCTGGGCAGCTCCTCGGTGAGGATCAACGTGTAAAGGAGCATAACTGGATAAACAGTCCACGTTCTCATTTCAGTTTTTGGGAACAATAAAGGTTTAAAACAAATGGGGCACAGTAATTACATGGTACCTTGTCCATAGTGACCTGTCCTGCCTTCTGCCCATTTTATGTTGGGATACCCTGGGGTGTCAAGGAAGGGCATTTAGCCTCAATTCCCCCAGAACAGACTTTTTGTGACTGGGACCCTAAAAAGGACATTCATTAATGAAAAGAATGGAAGCATCCATTCTGGTAAAGGTCTTAATTGGAATGAACTCTTTTCACCATCATCTCCACATGCTGTAGGGATAACACTTCATCATCAGCCATCAAGCCAAAGGCACAAACATCACTGTGTGCCAGCTGAGCCATTGTTTTTCCTATGAAAGCAATGGCTGAGGGAGTGGTGTCGCCCAGCCTAGCAGCGTTGCTACCTTGGGGCGGCACAGACCACGCAGATTTCCTGCTTTGTCTCTGTGCTTTGAACCCCATTTGCTGTTGACCTTACAAAGCACTTTCTGTTTATAGCAAAGCTAAGTATAACTTAGCTGCAATGCTTTTTGAGCTGATGTTTCGCTGTCAGCGCTAGCTATCTGTGCCCACCTCAGCCCCCAGTCCAACTTTTACTGCTCATCATCTGTCAATGGTCCAATATTGAACCAGTCTCCTGTGTGTCTCTGCAACCACACCAAAATAGTTTTGCAAGTGTCTGCCAGTGACATCACTGGTCGGCAACCTGGGAATGTGAAATTTTACTTCTTGGTTTGCCAGTGGTATCCATTGTGGAAAGGCATCCACACACTTGGAAGCTGAGCTAGTCTTGACCAACGCAGGCTGTTCAGACCAAAAGAGCAGTCTTCATGATCAGGCGTGCCTGCCATTTTGGTCGCGCTAACTGGGCAAATGGTGTTTCACACATGAAGACTCGCTAGCCTGAATCATCACATTTTAAAAATATCCCAAATCTCATTGAAACACATTGACTCGAGGATGAAGTTGAAGAACAGAAGAGCAGTCAGGAGGGAGAGTCGAGAGCGCCATTTTTAGTCTGAGTGTCGTACGTTGTAAATTATGTGTTATTCTGTATTGCTCGCCTGTCCGTCTTGGGAGAGAGATCCCTCTGCTTTTGCTCTCCCCGAGGGTTCTTCATAGTTTTTCTCTGTGAATTTTTTTTTTTTTTAAAGGGAATTGTTCCTTATGTGATGTTAAGGTCTAAGGACAGGATGTCTCGCTAGTGCAAAGCCCACTGAGGCAAATTTCTAATTTGTGATAATGGGGTATAAAATCAAATTCACTTGACCTGACTTGTCTGCGGATTAAAAAAAAACAAAAAAACAAGGAAAGAACCAACACGGAGTCAACAGTGTTGCTTTGCTCCAAACTCGACAAAAACAAGTCAAGATGTAGCACATGGAGGATGACATGGCTTGAGATGGGGCTGCATCAAAGAGTACAAATTCCACATACACAGTAAAGTCAGCTCCACAAGAGTTATCTTAGTCATTGTTGTTAAATGGGGTTTATCTTCATTGTGTGTGCAGTTGGTGTGTTTTTTTAGGGAAAGTCATTATGGTCCATTTGAACCTCAACCCCATTCATTGGCTGTTGCCAGAGCAGTTCTCTGATTTCCGTATTTGTTGTGACAAATTAAACCTGTTAAAAAAAGGACCACCAAGACGATTTGGGAGTCTTTCATACTAGGGGCTAATATACCCTAGATTAGCAACCCTGTTTCAGTTGGATTGCTAAGTTTGAGATTCAACCAGATTCTCCTCAAATGTGGAGCCGATTGAAGAAAATGTGACTAATGCACAGGAATTGTGTAAGAATGATGGTGTTGCATTATGCATCTGTATGTATTTATTTATAACATAATTTAACAAGAATAATTCTCAATAATTTATTCTATGTGTCACAATTAGTCCCCATGTTGTGGTTGTGGACACAGATTTAGATAAGAGTATAGGGGATTAAGGCCAGAGGCCCCTCCCGACACCCCGTGGTGGGTTCAAACCCACCCGAAAAGCACGCTCTAGCTCTGAGCTACCATGGCACAAATTATAATGTGTATGCACTATTAGACGTAGTGTTATTCACTTTTTCCTATTGGACAGAACCTATCGTCAAACCAAGAATGCATATTTCACACTCAGTAGGAGGCTTTCCATTGACCTGCTTAATGTTCAATTTGAAATTTCAAACAAAAAGTTTGTAGTGGAAACGCATGTTTGAATAAAAAAAAACCTCAAATCTGACTAAAAAGCTTAAATGCTGGCTTGAGGTGGTTTTTCAGACAATTTGACAAAGCCCCATTTAGCAAAACTGAAACGAAAACACATTTTTCTTATCTAAGTCCAGGTAGCCAGTTTATAGAGTGACGACTGTGTGCTTCTCAGTTGGAACTGACTCCCTCAGGGATGATACCCAGGCGCCATGAGGGGTCCTGTTGCATTGCAAAACTCATCAAATGTTAAGCAAGTAGTATGTTTTGGATCCACAGGATCTCTGTAAAATCATTGCAGACAATGACTTCCGATAAGTGCCTGATATGTGGCCGCCGCCAGGCCTAAGTGATTTGCTTTTCCGTCATTGCCTGCATCACATGCCGCCCTCGATTATACACTACCACGGCTATTGCAGTGCCTGTAATAGAAATCACCGTGCCAACATTTATCAAGTCTTAGAGGTCTGTCGCCATATTGTGAGAGGAGAAACCCCAGCTTTTATAGCATAACATCACTCAATGGAAATGGACCATTCACAAGTATTTTTGTTGAAAATCACTTCCATTTTGCACAAAACTACAATGGAAACCCACCTACTGATTGTCCCCCAGTGATCGACATAAGACTCCTCAGTATTGTGGCTGCTGATGGAGTTCTATCCCTGTAACATAAAGAGGTGGGGGGGGCATAGCTCGGTGGGTAGAATGGTCATCCGGCAATCAGAAAGCATATCGAGGTGACCTTAAGCAAGATACTGAACCCCTAACTGCTCCCCGAGCACCACTTGGTAGCTCTGCTCTTCTACAGTAGGATGGGTTAAATACAGAGAACTAATTCCACCAGCCTGTTTCATGTGGCAATAAACTGTTTTTTTTTTAAGAGGATGCTTTACTCAATTTAGAAATTGCACACGAAAAGTATTCTTAGTATTCAGAAGACGTATTCATGATGGTGTTGTCAGTTAGTGTGCCTGCCTTTGGCCAAGTAGGTGCCTATTTAGCAATGTTCTGTATTTTGCAGATACCATTTAGAAATTAAGTTAAATTTTGAATCATTTTGCCTCTACCCTCATTTAGGATAGTTTCCAGCTCTGGTACACGTCCACATTTGAGTGCTGGTGTTTCTTTGACACCTTTTTTGGAGCTTCGGAGAAATGGCACACGTTTGTTAATGTAGACACAGCATATGTCAAGGTCAGGGAGGCTGTTCAAGAGTCGAGCAGTATTCTCTTCTAGTAGCGAAGACACTTTTTAGAACCACTTCCAATCGATCTCAAAAGTAGCACATTGGTGTGTGTGTGCGGTTGTTTTTTTCTCAATGAAATGTAGAAGAGGCTTAGCTTTTCACAGTCTATCATAGAGTATTGGCATTTACCCAGGGCAGGAAATGGGGAGGGGTGTTTCTTATATCCACAATAGTCGGAACATTCTAAAAAAAAAAAAAAACCAAAAGTTCATCAGCCATGCTAAATGTTTGACCTGGCATCTAGATTTTTAGAATAAGAGCTCAGCCTCATGATGAGAGGGCAAAGACTGATATTAAACACCATTTAACTGCTTGTGATTTTGCATCAGAAATGTCTACCATGAAGAAATTATGTCGATAAAACCATGAAGTGTCTCAAGAAAACACAAATGAGTCATCACACTATAGGAAGTTTTAGCTTTGACCGCAGTTTAAGTTCGATGTGATGCAGCACAAATTGCATACCACTCCAACATTCACTCTAACCAATCTCACTTTTTTAAAACTTGAAGAAAACTTTTTCAGGTAAGTTACATGTACCTTTTGGTGTTTAATAAGGAGACTCGATCTGGCTTTGTTGGGATCATTATTACTGGGTCTATAATTCCCACCTTTTATTTTGTGTGTGTGTGTGTGTGTGTGTGTGTGATGACTGTTTATTACCAGAGTGACATTTTAGTTCCCATATCAGCCAAATGTGTCTGTCTTTGTCCTTGACACAGAAGCACTCATCTGCCCCTTGCTGATCTTGATCAGCACTATTGAGGAAATGTGGATGTGTATTTATACTGTTTGGGGTTTAATGATTTCTTCTACTGAATTAGCACCATCAGCATAATGGAGAACTAACCCTGACCGCATAAAGCTGAAGTTGTTGACTTGCTAATGTAGTCAAAGTATTTTGAAATATTTGAGCAACTCTGGTTGTGGCCAGTGGGGATTTCCTGTTCTTATTTATCCATGTTGATGCAACTGCACTAAACATCAACTGGCGGTTTTGATCATGTTGGATCTTGCAAGTACATCAGGTTGTATTCTTGTGTGAAGCTCTACTCTAAGCTGGTCTTAAAAGCGCTGTTTTGAACCCGGTGCTCAGTGGAAAAGAGCAAACACTGAAGCTGTTAGTTCCTGTTTTGTGTAATGTGCTGACAGTTGTTACAGGAAGTGGCCTTTAATGACTCTGTGGAAACTTTCTGTCCAAAGGATAGTTATGCTGACTGCTTTTCAGCTTGCTTGTTTAGGAAAAAATATGCTGTTGACCTTCTCATGTCCTTCTGGCCATATTATACACGAATTCTGGCATTGTCAGTCATTTCAGATCTAGGCTGACCTTTTTCAATCCCTTTCGAGATTATTATTGATGTTTTTTTTTCCGATTGTCAGTCATAGTGACTTGTGAGTACACAGGGCTGAAATGTTATGGTATTATTTTTCCATTTAGGACAGAATACCAATCAATTTATCAGTGTGAATGATCTGAGGTAGTTATTGCACTTTTAGAATCTATCAACATCAATACTGCTGTCGGCTGCAGCTGACAATTCACATGAAACAAAATGGTTAGTAATAACAAGTTGACAGTATTGTATAAGCTAAACATGATGGAAAACAGGGGTGGCATAGCTCAGGAGGTCAGGCAGTCACCTAGTAATCTGATATTGGTGGTTCGATTCCTGACTCCTGCAGAAAGCATGTTGAGGTGTCCTTGAGCAAGACACTGAGCCTGTAACTGCTCCCCGAGCCCTACACGGCAACTGCACTCACTGTTCCTATACAATAGGATGGGTTAGATACTGAGAACAAATGCCACCAGCCTTGGTTGTGTGGTGAAATAAGATGATTCAGTTCAGTCTATTAAAATAATATCACATTTTTTTATCCAGCTCCATCCAGCTTTCATCCAACAGTACTGCTCCTGTACAATAGGATGGATTAAATGTATAGAACAAATTTAATTGTAAGAATACGTCAGATATAGTGGCTTAATTAACTGTTGGTACTGGATGTTACTGTGCACTAACTGGTAAATGGTTTGGCTATGGAGGCAAGGCCAAGTTGTGTAAATTAGACCAAGTAACAGGGACCTGCCTAACATATCTCTCTCTCTCTGTCTCCACTGTTTATCCGTCTGTCCATCTGTCTCTCTGTCTATCTGTCTCTCTGTCTCTCTGTCTATCTGTCTCTCTCCACCCCCCATCCCATCTCCTCCCACTATTTTCCCCCTAGAGTTTTCAAGAAATCAAGCCCCAACTGCAAGGTAAGTGAGAGACTAAAGATGTTCTACACTGCCGTCATTTTACAAGCTTATGTCCCCGTTTTTAACGTACCATAAAAAACCAAATTGGTGGCAGAACAAGTTAGGCTGTTTGAAAAAAAAAAAAAGTAAACCTCTCACCTATGTTACATTTGGTGATCACATAAGTGCCTTAGAGAGTACTGTGTTGGCCTCTTGTGCTATCCATGCAAACAACTAAATTGCCATGGAAGAAAAATCAGCTGGAAATGGTGCAAGATAAGATGGTGGTGTTCTGTAGTGCACAGATTGCCGTATTATTTGCCTTTTGGATTTTCTTACCAAAAGGAGATTATCCAACAAGATCAAATGAAAAGCTGCGCATTAATGTCACACTATAAAAATGTTGTTATTCTAGACACAAACACTCCATCCTTTCCTTCATCTCAACTTGGATCGTAGACCTCGTCTGTTGTAAATGCTTAGGGAAAGCAATGCAAAATATGTAATAGTTTACAGGAGACAAAGGTTTTAAATATGTCATGGCCAAAGAAATCTAGCTCGAGCAGGCGTGGTTACATTCTTTACACCTTATGAATATGATAAATTCTCCACCTGTGAGTGTGCTTAAAATTCAGTTTCCATAATCACAGTATTACTTCATCAGGTTAAGATCAGACTGTTAGTTTGCATGTAAACACACATGCTGACAGGAGTTTCCATGCTTTTCTGAGGCTGCAGAGAGTGAGCTGTCGGAAATGTATGTACTTTTTTTGTTTTGTTTTTAGCTACGATGCGCCACAGCGTAAAATATTAATCTCCTGATGATTTAGGGAAGAGCCTGCTCATGTGATGCTACAGGGTAAATTAAATTGAAGTTACTCATGCATGCCTAAAGAGTGCTGGCACCTTGCAATAACTCATAGGAAATGTCATTTCATATGACCTCAGAGTTGCTAGGTTTGTCCGAAATAAATAAACGAGAGGTTTGGTTTATATTTTATGTCAGGTACATGTTTTAGTTTGGATTTGGGTCATTATTTCTCAGGATGGACCATTTAAACATTTCTGTGGCTTAACCAAGTGGTAGTTGACCCAGAACACCCCTTAATCTGTACCATGGACAACCCTCAAAGACATGTGCACCTTTTGGGATTGTATGAAATGTTTTGTAAAAGTACAGATGAAAAGCCATTAGTACAACAGCCATGGACTTCCTCACACATTCTCATACATGCTTAGACCAGAATGCAAAACTTTTAGAGGAGGAATTAGTTCAAAATAGTTACAATCAGCTCATCTGAATGTAGATTCTAAAAAACAGGAGGATGTTTCAACATTCATCTGAAAGTCATCTTCAGGTCTGAGTCGAGAATAAGTGCTACATAAATCCCTTGTAAGGAACAGAGATGTAAATTAAGGGTACCCGTGTACAGATTTAGGCAAAACAATAGCAAAATGAATAAAAGAAAAACATCTTTTGATGGAATTGGTGAGTCCCAAACGACCATGACTAAGGGTGATTGTTTTCTCTCTGCAGGTCACTGTTTACTTGGGAAAGAGAGATTTTGTTGATCACCTGGACCAGGTGGACCCAGTAGGTGAGTTAACTATCAGGGGGTGGAGTATGTTCCAGCTTATTCATAAATAATAAAACCACAATATCATTTATTTGAATTCACTTGTTTATTTTGCTATGGATTAAAGTGCCATATTAGTTTCAGTCAAAACCCGACTGCCGTTTCCAATGTTTTTGGAATCAATAGCCCAGTCAGAAAACATTCTAGTTGAATTGTATTATCAAGTTTAAAATAATTAAGAATAAAATCATTTTTTCATTCAAATAAGTTACTTCACAGCTCACATACATGCACACAAACCACATGCACACATAAACCACATCTGTGACATTTCTTTTTCACATGTATAGGTGGTATGCATACTTATTGTACTTTCAAATTCTAGAAAACTAAGATGGTTGCAGCAACAGTGCTTAAAAAATCTTGAATAACATAATAACACTCATACAAGATAAACTAAATCTTTGAAGTATGTTCAAATTATAGTAGGTCCTATTGAACTCACAAGCCAATAAATGTGTGAATGAAGCAGCTTTGTTGCGTGGATATAGTTGTCTAACAGCTCTGCGTTCTTGTCTTCCTTCCTTCCTGTGTATAGACGGAGTAATCCTGGTGGACCCTGAATATCTAAAGGACAGGAAAGGTTGGGCAGCTTCCTCCTCCCACTGACAAAAACTAACAAAAAAACCTGAAAAACCTACCTAAATGTCTCTATATATTGGTCCAGTCTTGCAGTCACTTTCACTGAACTCCACTCTAATCTTTTAAATTACATACTCACCACATGTTTATCCTTCTTCTGCCTAATTGTTTCCTTTGCTTCTCTTCCACCCCCACCCCCAACACTATAGTCTTCGTCACTCTGACGTGTGCATTCCGTTATGGCCGTGAGGACTTGGATGTTCTGGGCTTGTCCTTCCGGAAGGATCTCTACATTTCCACTTTCCAGGTACTTTTCAAACAGGCTGTTCTGTCTAGGGACAGTGGTTAACTCCCCGCACATGTGTATACTTCCACTCAAAATTAAATTGACCTACATTTAAAAGCCCGTATTATTATTATTTTCTCATGCCAATTTAGAATGCACCTAACAGTAAGTGTTATCAAAAAACTCAAACAATAATGTTGTCTGGAGGTTAGTCTTTTTCTCTGATTGGCCCACCTAGATGGTCTGGTTTGACCAGCTTTGGTCTCTCATGCATCCTCGGGGTCTAGCTTGGGTTTGAACAAGACATTCCCTATATACTTCAGCGGTCCCGAAATAGCAAGCTGACCTTGAGCACCAACTAGAGGGGAAAGAGATAATTTTCCCTCATAGAAAGGATGGATAAAGTATGTCAAAATAAAATATCTGTTATCTTTGGATAACTCTGACCTGTAGTCAGTGATGTTCTTAAGTTTAAGTAGACACCAAATCACTCCTTTTGTCCCAATGTAATTAGACTCCACTGTGTAGCTTTCAGAAAATTGCAAACCTGACTTATTTATGACATCTGAAATGTTTGATATTGGGTTGTTGATTTTTATTTTTTTATTCTTCCTGTGTGGTCATTTTCTTTTTTGGGAATCTGTATCGGTTTTCAGTTTCCCTGGCTTGGAAATATTTTTATCTTGCGTGATCTAAAGAAGTGACAGCAAGCCTTGAACTATAACAGCATTGCTAAGAACTTGTTTAGAGGCCCTAAAAGAGGAATCTTATCTCCAGGGTAAATGGGAAATGGATTGCATTTATACAGTGCTTTTCTAGCTGCAACAGCCACTCAAAGCACTTTACAATCAATGAATGCCTCCCCCACACACATACACACACAGTCATAGCAACAGTGGTGTCAGCCATGCAAGGTCACAACCAACTCATGAGGAACATTTAGGGGTTAGGTGTCTTCCTGAAGGACATCTCAACCATTTTTTAAAGAGGAGCTGAGGATCAAACCAGCAGTTGTCAATTTAGTAGACAATCTGCTCTACCTCCTGAACCATTGTTGTCCTAACTACTGCCATACCTATCTAACACCCCCAGTAGATCGGTCTGTTATTTTCTTTGTTCTTGGCTGTTGTCGGCATTTTTTTGGGGGGGGGTAACTCGCAGGTAATAAATTGCAACCAACTATACGTTTCAATAATCTTTTTTTGCCCATCCTGTCCTAAATCCAACAAATTGGTGAGAAATTCCCCCTTTTCCTGACCTGGATTGACCGACCCCGGCACCGTTAAGCTTGTGTTGACCTTGTTTGATGTGAACTGATTCAATCTAGTCTCTAGTGTATCTTTAAATGTCTGACTCTCATTGCAGGCCTTTCCACCCGTACCTGAGGAGCGCAAACCCAACAGTCGTCTGCAGGAGAGACTGCTGAAGAAACTGGGCCAGCATGCACATCCCTTCTACTTTACTGTGAGTTCAGCTTAACTTGTCTCATTCTCTGTTTCTCTCTGAAACAGGGTGGTGCTGAAGAAGAACACTAATTTTCAGCAAAACCTCTTTTTTATTGAATAACTGGTTACAGAAATATATCCACATGCACAACCATGTAATTTTGTGTGCTAATGCTAACAGTTTGTGTCTCCTGCTGAACTACAGATTCCTCAGAACCTTCCCTGTTCAGTTACTTTACAGCCTGGCCCGGAGGACACTGGGAAGGTAATGCTTTGATGAGGAGAGACAGACACACATAGATGCATATGTTTATAGATGGATTGATGTGCCAAAGCATCTTGACCACCAGCCTAATATGCTGTTGGTCCTCCGTGTGCTGCTATGTACATGCCAAATATTGTATAGGTCCTCCTCATGCCCACAAAACAGCTCTGACCTGTCGAGGCATGGACTCCACGAGAACTCTGAAAGTATCCTCTGGTATATGGCAGCAAAATGTTAGCAGGAGATCCTTTAAATCCTGTGAGTTATGAGGTGGGAATCGGAGAATCGGACTGGATTTTTCAACACATCCCACACATGCTTAATTGGATGGAGATCTTGGGAATTTGGAGGCCAAGGCAACACCTTTATCTCTTTGTCACGTTCCTCAGTTTATTGCTGATCATCTAGCCATCACAGTTTGGCCCTCGTCAGAGTCACTCAGATCCTTATGCTTGCCCATTTTACTTGCTTCCAACACATCAACTTCAAGATTTGACTGTTCACTTGTTGCCAAGTATATCCTACCCCTTGACAGGTGCCCTTGTAATAAAATGAGAGGTCTGTTTTTACATGTTATGATTAGTCCCCACATTGAGGGGGTGGATGCAGACTTAAATGGAGCATGAGGGATTAAGGCCGGATGCCCTTCCTGACACCCCACAGTGGTTTCGAACCCTTAACATTTGGCTCGTCAGTTCCCAAAGCGCACACTCTACCACTGAGCTACCATGACCCCCATTGTATTGAGATAATCAATTTTTACTCACCTGTCTGATTTTAATAATCAGTGTATATATATATTCACAAAATGACTTGAGCCACATAATCACCACATGTAACTGGTATGATGGTTGTATGACCACTTGAGAATATATGCATTAACATGCAACCACATACATACCTACCAAAGAAACATTCACACAAGGCTGCAAGACTACTGGGTTTAAATTTATCAACTGTAGTTTGATTATGTCGAAATTCAAATGATTGTTTTACTTAAATACCTGGTTTGTTAACTTTTTTGGCTATGATCTAAATTGATTATCTGTGGTTGTGTTGGTTTTACTGATAAATGTTTATGAATATTTCAAACTACAATGTTAAATATTTCCTCATATCTTTACAAAGAAGCATTTTGATTTCTCAATTGTCCTGTTTTAATTGTAGAAAAATGTTGAGCTCCATAATTTCCTGGTCTTGTGCCCTGAGTCGGACCATATTGTACTCCTGTGTAGACAAAGCAAGGATGTGGATCCTTCAAAACTTAAAGCAACTGGGGTATCCAAAAATTCTGTATGTAATGCTTTTTTCTTTCCCTCTTCTCTCATTCTAGGCCTGTGGAGTTGATTTTGAGATCAGAGCTTTCTGTGCCAAGTCGATAGAAGAGAAGATTCACAAGCGGTAAGAGTGTGAAGGCATGTGTGTGTGTGATGTGTGTGTGTTGGAGGTCACATGTATGTCACCCTCTTCTAATGTGAGCGTCTAAGGACAGGGTGTTCTATTGCTGTAAAGTCCACTGAGGCAAAATTGTGATAATGGACTATATAAATCAAACTGACTTGACTTGACCACTTCCCTGCTTGTTCAAGGGTTATTGTGATGATGAAAATAATCAAAGTCTTAAAAAGGATTGTGACAGTTTCTAGAGCTTTAAAAAAATCAAATCTACCCCTCACTTCATCCATCCATCCATCCATTGGGTAACTGGAGCCTATCCCAGTGCTTATTGGGTGAAAGGTGGGGAAACACACTGGACATGGCACCAGTTCATCACAGGGTCCTCTCACTTCAGCTCATTTAATTTATTTTTTTCTCAGACAGTTGCCCTCATACGACCAATCTGAAGCCAAAATACTTTTTCATCTCGATATTATTCTCCAACCTCTTCATTTGCCCTTCTGATTTTGCTATTTTCTGTGCATAGTTACTAGATTTGCTAGTGCCCCCCCCCAAACCTCTCTTGTGTTATTAGAGAGCTTTTCATTGTTGGTCTGCTCTCCAGCTTTGAGCTCAGCCCAGCTCAGCAATGAGCTTTATTAGATTTGAAGCCTTTTTAAAACAATGGTGTGTGGCGACTGTGTTGGAGTCCCAGATAGATTGTCTGTGCAAGAGAAGTGCGTCTGAGGTTGAGCAGCTTTCGGTTAGGGTTACGTTACATATGATGTGCACTCCAGATAGCATTAGTCCTAGGCCTGATGTCAGATCTGCTACTGACGTGGACAGAGCTGCTTCTCCCCTTCACCCAAGCCTCTCCAACCCCTATGCAGCACTGTCTGATGAGATCCTGGTCCGTCCAGCCGATGCTCTCGAACTTTCAACTCATCCTAATCCGAACCTCTCTCCTAGAAAGGTGTTTGCAGGCACAACAGCTTCCTTGTGGCTAGCAGTGTTCATGTAGCTCACTGCAAAGACAAATCAGTGGCCCTCCTTCCAATCACTAACTTCCATTTACCATTGTAAGACTCTGAGAGAGCCCGTGCTTGGAAATTTGAAATCTCCCTTGCCCAGAGTCGGCAGGGAATCCTTCTTACAGGGTTGTTGTCGCTGCCCCCTTACAATACCTGCCAGCCCTGATATCTCTTCGTCAACCAGCAACATCAACACAGTCTGGAGAAACAGATTATGCTCTCTCTAGCCTTGAGAACTGATCGCCATCAGCTTCTCATCCCCTCTTCTCTCCTACTACATTAATAGTGAGGGATTCTATAATCAGCAACATCCATTTTTAATACTGCTACTCACTGTATCCCTGGAGCCATGATCCATGTCCTCCTGGTTAAGCTCCCAGTGCTGCTTAGCTCGCTCCCATCCTCTATCAACCAAATAATAGTCCATTTGGGGACAACCGACACAGCTCATCAGCAGTCCCAACTAACAAAAAAAGGACTGTAATGACCTTTTCAACTTTTCAAATTCTTGTGGAAAATCTACTTTTAATTTCCAGTCTTATTCCCACACAAGCCTGGGGAGTAGAGCATCCATCCATCCATCCATTGTCAACCACTTATCCGAAGTCGGGCCGCGGGGGAACTGGAGCCCATCTCAGTTCTTATTGGGCGAGAGGCGGGGACACACCCTTGAAGGGTTGCCAGTCCATCATAGAGCAGAGCAACTAGGGGAACAGTGTCTTGTACAAGGACACTTCAACACACTTCTCTGCAGATGCAGGGATCAAACCTGCAGCCTTCCGATTGCCAGACGACCGCTCTACCCACTGAGCCATGCTGTCCCTCCTGGAGTAGAGCACTTCAGTAGAATTCTCAGCATCCACGCTTGGTTTCAGGACTCCTGCAGAGCTCATAAGATAGATTTTATTGACGATTTTAATTTGTTCTTGGAATGCTTTTCCTTTTTTTAAGGAAGACTGAATCAACCCTGACAAGCTGATATTTGTCATGCATTCCTCTTGAAAAGGTAGAAATTAATGAAGTGATTCCTTTGTAGGAACTCGGTGCGTCTGGTTATTCGGAAGGTTCAGTATGCTCCAGAGAAGCCAGGTCCTCAGCCAATGGTGGAGACGACTCGCAGCTTCCTCATGTCTGATAGATCTCTTCATCTCGAGGCCTCACTGGATAAGGAGGTACATTCTCTCTCTCTCTCTCTCTCTCTCTTTCTCTATCTCTCTCTCTCTATTTGAATAAAACATTATCAAATTTTAATTCTCATTTGTTCATCCTTTCTCCAGCTCTATTATCATGGTGAGCCCATCAGTGTGAATGTACATGTCACAAACAACTCCACCAAGACTGTTAAGAGAGTCAAGATCTCAGGTATTTAGTCACCCTTCTGTCCCCACTGTCTGTCTTCATTCCCATGTGTCTGTCTACCTGTAATTACATCATCACATCTTTCATTTATTTGTGTTTGTATGAAGGTGTAACTGATAAAAAATAACTACAAAGGTCTTTTCTGGGATTATACAGTAATGTGTTTGTAAATGTATACTGATCAGCCAAAACACAAAAAGTATGATGCCATCAGGGAATAATATAAGCACAAAGGGGGTGTGCACTTGACTTGGTCTGCAATAGTGTTTAGATAGCTAACATATGTCAAAGTAACATCCACATGCATACTAGGACAGGAGTCATCATGGGCAGTCTGGCCAGTCTACAGTTATGCAGCCCCATACACAGCAAGCTGCGATGCACTGTGTGTTCCAACACATCATAGCTGTCCATCTATTCAACCATCCGTTATCAACTGCTTATCCACATTTGGGTCATGGGGGGACTGAAGCGTATCTTGGTTTCCATTGCATGTAAGGTGCACACCCTGTACAAGTCGCCAGTCCATCACAGGGCAGAGCAGTTAGGGGAACAGTGTCTTGCTCAAGGGCACTGATCTCTGGATGACTGCTTTACCCATTGAGCTATGCCGCCCCCTAGGTGTGTGTGTGTGTGTGTGTGTGTGTGTGTGTGTGTGTGTGTGTGTGTGTGTGTGTGTGTGTGTGTGTGTGTGTGT
>OMLC01047049.1:0-17523 GCA_900302585.1 Regalecus glesne | reverse complement strand
CAGACATTTAAACATGAAGAAGCTAAACATGAACTAGAAAACACATCAACACAATACAGAACATCAACATAGTGTATTAAAGAACAAAGTAAGAAATAAGACCATAAATCATCATTCAGCATATTAACATGTGTCAGCTGACTGTCCCTCATCTTCTGGCAGGCAGCCTATAGGCTGCTGCTAACCTACGGCTGTCTAGCTCCTCCCCTAGTAGGACTGGTAGTTTCTCCTCATCCAGTCATTTAAGGAAACCTTTTCTTTGTTGTTCCAATAGTTTTAACCCTGTTTCTCTCAGGTGTGTGTATTGTTCACATGTGGTGAGGAAGTGTAGCTCTGTCTCAGGCTCACTGAGGGGGCAGTGGGAGCACAGCCTTTGTTCTGCAGGCAGACAGTTCCGCCTGTGCGTGTCTCTCTCGCTTTCTCTCTAATTGCAAAATCAATCACATTTCTCCTCTTTGTGTGAATATCAAATGTCAATTTCTAAAGAACAGAAAACTTGCATGCAGAATCATTTACATTCAACACTTCATCTCATTATTCTATGAATAGATGAAAAAGGAACATCCTCTCCCTCACACTCGCGTCTCGGCCTGGTGCCTCTTTTCCTTCACGCCTCACTGTTCAATCACTCGTCCTCACCCCCTCCTCTCAAGTAGTCTGCCTCTCCCTCCACCTCTCCTCTGATTGGTTTCCTGAAAGAAGGCAACTTTCCCTGTGTCTCTAGGTCTGTCTCTCCAACCTGAAAATAAGTTTTCCCTGTAGTGCAGCCGTTTAGTGTGGGGCACGCTAACCACACACGTGCCGCCCTTGACACAGCACACTGTTTCCATCCGACTTTAGAATAAATGAAATAATTAATTAATAATACATGCTGACTAGGGTGCATTCCCACTGCATGCGCTTCAGGGACTTATGAGACAGATGTCGTGGGTTCGAAACCACTGCGGGGCATCAGGAGGAGTTTAATATCTCAGACTTAATCCCCCAAGCTACATCGGAATCCATGTCCATTGCTACACCGTGGAGATTATGACACGTAAAAATGGTTCTCTCTCCTTTAAGCGAATAGAGCTGTGAGCCAGTGCATTGACAACTGCTAACATAGGGCAGAAACAGGGTTGCAGACCAGCTCGTGTATAATGAGGAATTTGGCATTACAAGGTTACAGGGCAACTGACTGAATAAGGGCCAGCATAGCTCAGAGGCTAGGGCAGGTATCTAATAATAATAATAATAATAATAATAATAATAATAATAATAATAATTTTCCCTTATTAGTCTCACAAGGGAAATTTTGCAATTCTCTGCATTTAAACCGTCGTGTGGAATAGGAGCAGTAAGCAGCTACAACATGGCACTCAGGGAGCAGTTAGGGGTTCAGTGTCTTGCTCTAGGATGCCTCAACATCCTTTCTGCAGGAGCAGGAATCGAACCACAAATCTCTGATGACTAAACAACCACGCTACCTCCCGAGCTACACTGCCCCCAGGATATTGGATTTATTTTCCCTATATCAGACAGAGGAAGGTTTGCATTTCCTCCTCCATCTACAGGTATCCGTTATCATATGCAACATCAGCATGGGGTTAAGATTAAGAACCCTTTCTTCCCCAGAAAAATGCATCTGCATTGTAATTTATCAGCCCTTTTAATCAAATATTCACCTTAAGTAAGCATGAAAATCTGTGTGAAGTGTGAATTTTAGAGAATTCCTTTAGTATTTGCCACTACCATCTAGCATTTGTTATTTGAAATGGGGGCTGTGGTAGCTCGGGGGTAGAGTGTGTGCTTTGGGAACTGATGAGACAAGGTTCGCAGAGGCCGCAGGTTCAAATCCACCGTGGGGTGTCTGGAAGTACATTCGGCCTTAATCCCCTAAACTCTATCTGAGTCCGTGTCCACCCCACCACATGGGGACTAGCGGCGACACATAAAGCGGACCTGTGTCTAGTTATTTGAAATGAGAAAATCCACCTTAGAAATACTTGGGGTGGTGCTGGGGCTAACGTTACTTAGCTATAGCTCTTATCTCCGACTACTTGGAATGGGTAAGCAGGTATTGGTTCACAAAGCTGCTGCTGACTCCAGACCTTCCCTGTTATATCTTTCTGGGAGCTTTCCTGGATTTATAAAGGAGCCAGCCAGGAGCTACACGGGAATTATTGTCTCCCTCTCCGCCTGGACTATCTGAGAGCCGTTTCCCTCCTAACCCCATTGCTCTTCCTCTTTGTCATCTCTTCTCCCTCCTTCCTCTCTAGGGCCTGTCCATGTGTCTTTTCCTCGCTTTGCACTTATTTTCACTTCCATCTTAATCTGCCCCAGTTTACATATATCCCTCCATCACTCTATCTGTCTCTCTCCAAAGCCCAGTACATGTGAGTTCCTGCAAATTGAAGCCAGCCGTCATCTGAGAGACACCTTTAAATCTCCATGGCACAAATCTCCCCATCTCTCCCTCAACTCCACATCATGTCCCTCCACCCCCGGCCTCCATCTCATTCTCACCAATTCCCAACCTCTCTCCTCCACCCGCATCTGCCTTAACAGCCTCAATCGCTCTTTTCGCACATCCCTGCGGTTCTGTCCATGTGCACCTGTCTGCTCATACGGAGACACAGGTCACGCAGCTACTGCTGAGCACAGCGTACTGGTTAGCGCTATTATCCATCTCTCTTTGTCTCCCTGTGTCACCTGTCACGAAGTTGGTGGCTCTTTACTTTTTCCCCACCATCACTGTAACTAACCATCCATCAACCGAGAGTCACACTAACACACACACACACACACACACACACACACACACACAGCTCCCTAAAGTCCCGTCTGCTTGATGCAACTGCGAGTCCCCCCCCAAAAAAACCAGGGGGTTAAATGTCCTCTCTCGACAGCACTTCATATGAGGACTGTAAAGAAGCATCATCTGAGGACAAGCTAGCACGTAGAAATTTCCCCAGCTTAAACCATAAAGAGCTAACACCCACAAAACATAACATGTGCTGCAGAAAGAACGTACGACTCTGCAAACGTGACATTTCTGTCTATGTCCGGACTCTTTGTCCACGCTGTGCATGAAACATATGTAGGGCGTGCTTGCACGGCTAGCTACCTTGCTGACGACCGTCATGAAAGGAACTCAGCTGACGTGACGCGCTTCTGAGCGCCATCCTTACGCGAGCTGTGACATTTGTTGCCGGGCACACGTCCTGCTGTGGCAAACACGCACGCCTGGAAGCACACGGCTGGGCAACCAGACTGCTGGAAAGACACAGGCGGGAAGGTAGATAGGCCGACAGGCAAATAGCACGGCTGAGACTGAGATATGACACCAGTACACAGAGGCAGATGGGAGGAACGCTGACAGACCGAGACTGACAAGATGGGGAGACACAGCGAATCAGCAGGTCAGAAAACAATCTGATGTCTCTGAAATCCATCAGTTTGATGGAGACGGGGCCATTTGTGTCTGTTTGAGATGTATATAAATAAAACCGAGTGCACTTCACCCCAAACCAAAGTCCACTTGTCCTAGTGGTCCCCCCCAAGGTCCACTTGAAAAGGAAGCCTGGAGTACAGTTCACGTGACCTCGGTTAAGGCTTGCATCAGTTGTAGATGGACCAAAACAAAGAGGCCGACGTAGTAAGAGGAGGCTCCACCCGTCCATCCTTTGTCACCACTTTTCCAAATTCAGGAGAACTGGAGCCCATCTCAGGAAACCCCCTGGACAGGTGGCCAGTCCATCACAGGGCAGAGCAGTCAGGGGAACAGTGTCTTGCTCAAGGACACTTGGAAACCCTTCTCTTCAGGTGCCGGGATTGAGCTTCCAACCCTCTGACTGCCAGCCAACCGCTCTACCCACTGAGCTGTGCTGCTACCTACGAGGAGTCTCATTTCTAGGGGAAAGGGTTTGCCAAACTGGCAGAAGTGGCTGCATCCCTCTGATACTGAAGTCTCTCATTTGGTAAATTGATGAATGGACTCATTTTTCTATGGCACTTATCTAGTCTAGCGACCAGTCTGAGCCCTTCACAATGGATGCCTCTAGTTTACCGAGCATGGGGGATTAAGGCTAGATGCACCTTTCCTAACACCTCGTGATGGATTCCAACCCGCAGCACCTCACTTCTCCTACTACTAAACAATCATAGCCCCCGAATACCATTTCTAGATAAAACACGTGAAAAAACAAGGTCTCAGGTATTCTCTTCTTCTTCTCCTTCGTGTTTCTGTGCAGATCGTGTGCAAACCCACACTTACAGTACGGGAGTGTGCAGATACCCGAGAGGAGCAACATCACCTATGTACCAGCAGAGCAGCAGGGACGTGGAGAGGAGGGAAGCGAGCCTACCCCGGCACGGTATGAGGCAATCGTACCTGACATGACAACAGACTCACCTCTCCGGCTGGGGGACGAACCAGCCTGCACATGTACACACATACACGGCTCAACATGTGTAACACATGTTCATGCATGAACCAGACACCGTCTAACGCATGCGAGTACCGACCACTGCCCAGATCTGCAAAATGGATTCCAACAAATGTCCCTGAGACACAGAAACACTCTCACAAGCACACACACACACACACAGCTTCTACCACTCTTTCTGACAACCGGAGGCACAAGTGTGTCAGCACAGGTTGAGCACGTCGTTTCATCTCTGCAATAAAGCATGATGATGACTCCACCAGAGATCTGCAGACACGGCGGGGCTATCTGCCGTGGACCTGAACGACCGGATGGCTATCTGGATATTTGGACATGACAACCCCAACCTTGTGGAAAAAGTCCATGAATACTGGGATAGCATCCAGCGTTTTACCTGTTTTAGCTAACCTGTGCTCCCGGGTGGTTGTGTCAGGATCAGCATCCCACCTCCAATTTTGCCAAATCATTATGCGGGTGGACAACAGACCAGACCGGATCAGTCGAGTCACCAAGGAGGATTGGTCGAGGCTGGGTTAACAATGACCACAGTTGTGCCCACACGGGGTACCAATGGAAGCTGTAAAATCCACTGTGGCGACCCCTGGGGACACAAGGAACAAGCCAGAAGAAGAAGGAGCAGAGGAAGTCTCAGGATAAACCAGTGCTTAAGACGGAAAGTGACTCCTGAATATCTGTGTCTTCTTCCCTGCCTGGCCGCTGCTTTGCTCAAGAGAGCCATTGCAGCAGTAGCTGTAATAAATCCTTGTTATATCTCGCTGCCAGCTTTCTCGGGATTGATTTTTGATGCAGAGGACTCATTGAAGAATCAGGACCAGTAAATAACCTCTTCCTCCCCCCTCCACACACCCAGAGAGCGAGACAGGAGGAAGGTGAGAGGGAGGCCCGGATGGAAAGGAAGGGGGATGGGCGTTCCGTTGAAAGTAAGAGATAAAAGGAGGAGACGGAGAGAGAAACACATCAATGGAGGGAGGATTCTGAGAGAGAGAGAGAGAGATGCATAATTCAGCTCCTTGCCATTACATTAAATATAAATGGGCATTACAACAGAGCAACGTTAACCTGTCTTTACACAACAGAGCCACCTGGATCTATTCAACGCCCTTTTCAATGCAAGCACCAACACGCACAACAAAAATCCCGCAGACAGGCTCACGCTTGTGCTTTCATATCGGTTAAGATGTGGGTAGACACAATCACTGCAGCAGACACACACAACGTTTCTTTGGCAGGGGGAATCGGCCGTTACCGCAGCTGTCGGTCATTACGCCTTGTTCCCCAGGTGATGGATGTAACACACTTTGCAGTGCTGCAAAACGTCTTCGTAAATGTGTTTGGAATTGCTTTGTGGCACCGCAGAATGGTGTTGGAATGTGATCATAACAAGCGGAGAGCCATTGTGCTGCTATTTTGGAGCAAGTGGCAGGGCACTGGGCACTGCCTCCCCATAAGTGAGAGTGATTGGAGTGTTCGTGTGTGTTTTAATGGATGTATTTTCATATAAATAAATCTCTCGTCCTTGCTTGGGGCGGTGTGTGTGTGTCTTCCCCAACCCCGGGTCCTAAGACACGGGTTGGGTTTAGGTGTCAGGGTAAAGTGCTGCATACATGTGATGGCTGGCATAGCTCAGCAGGTAGGGTGAGGGGAGGATTGGTGGTTTGATCCCCGGCCCCTGCAGAAAGAGCGTCGAGGTGTCCTCGAGTAAGACAATAAACTGGTACCAGGCGAGACTACTGCTCAGTGTGCTTCCTCGAGGTATTGGAACGTTCCAGCACGGTCTTGAACAGGTACACAAGTGCTGCCAACAGACAGACGGGTGGATGGAAGAGAGAGTAGGTGTGTCTAAAACAATCAGAAACCTGCCTGTGTCAGGGGCACCCTGGAGGACCACCTGGTGCGAGGGCCGTTTTTGCCTCCCCACTGTTTTATATTATGAGTTTTATATTATGTCTCGTCTCAGCCACCGACAAACTTTGGAAGACGTCTGAGGTGTGTAACGGTCACCGCAGCGTCAAAACCAGCCCAGGGAGACAACAAAGGGACGGTCATCACCTACAAGCCAAGACAGAAGGTGAGGTCCTGTTACTTACAAAGCACTTCAAAAGCAGAGGTGTAAAAACCAGGTCCAGAAAGTGAAAGTCCAAACCTTGTGTTTGCTCCGCCATATTAATAAACCAGCTGATTTCAGACCTAGACCTAGCAGACCGAGATGAGGGGTGGTGCTGACTAGAGTATGCTGGTGTACTTCATAGGTGGAGCATACACACGGTTTGGACTTCTACTTTCTAGACCTGGTTTTTACACCTCTAGTCGGAAGGATATTCACGGTTCGGAGCTTGTTATTTCTCAACAAGCGTAAACGCAAACATCCTCATTAGTATCGGTAATTAACTGACTGAGGCTTCTGTTTTTCTTTTGCCAATGTCTTCAGGCCAGCAAACAGCCTGATGAGAGACGGCGGCTGAGACCTTCGGTAATGACGCAATGATTCCTTCATGCTTCTCGGCCATCGAGGCCGAGGGAGGGAGACGCACGCACACATGAGACGGTAGAGACGCATTCAGCCATGCCTCAGCCTCCCGAACAAGGAGGAGAAGAGATGGAGGGAGAGTAGAGAGAGAAGACCATCAGGATATTAGTGTGGGAGCAGTAATCCTCGCCTGAGCTCCATCACCCCACCCTGGGCAACAGGCTTAATCAATTGATCTCTGCAGCATTGATCCAGGACAGGGATTTCTACCATGTATGGATTAGAGCAGTCTCATCCTTTGCCCTATGGCCCAAGTTCATTTGGCTTGAAACTTAACACCGAGACATAGACAGACAGGTGTGCAGAAATCCATACGACTGAGTGACCAGTGTGCGGTCTCTCTGAGGTGCGTGTGTGTGTGTGTGTGTGTGTGTGTGTGGCGGATGGGCCTGGGAAACGGATACTAGCGTAGCACGGAAGCACATTCATGCCTCGGGTGATGAAGCATTTCTTCATAATTCATGATTGTTTTTCAATACACTCATTTCAACAAAACCCAATGAAAAGGAACCTCTATCATTCTAACTACACCAGGAATGAGTTTAATCAATAATCTGCTCCTCAAGCACAATATGGATTTCAGCAAGATTAGTGGTTGCAATGCTAGCTCGGAGCCATCCAAATGCCTGAAAACAAAGGAGCCGGAATGAGTTCGGGGAGAAACACAAAAAACAAATCATTCGGAGCCCAAACAGAAAGGATTACGGGAGCTGAAGGATCGTAGTCACCACGCGCTACACATGGATAGGGAGTAAAGGGACAGACTGACGGGACTGAAGAAGATAGTGCCAGGTCGACTTTGGTTTTCGAGGTGAAGCTAAAACTCAGAGGTGTCTCTGTTAGCGACTGGAACAGCCAGAACTTGAGTGTGACGGTTTCTAAATTTCCACTGAGCTGAGTGCAGAAAGAAACAAACCAAATATACAAGCATCACTGTAGGGCCATGGTAGCTCAGTGGTGGAGCTTTGAGAACTGACGAGCCAGAGGATGTGGGTCTGAACCCACCACCGGGGATCAGGGAAGGGCTTCTGACCTTAATCCTCCCCAAGCTCCATCTAAGTCCGTGTCCACTCCCACAATGTGGGGACTGATGGTGACACCTGAAGAGAGACCTGTCCTACACTGTAAATGCCTCCTTAATCAGCATGTATAATTACAGCTAACGTCGAGGACTGAACCACACACAGGAGGGGGGGGTGCTGGGAAATTACTTGGAAGAGATGCGTGCGGAGATGACGGGAGTACTCGTCCATGATGTTGGCACAAATTGTTCAACGCACTCCCGCTTTACTGAAATCTGCAATGTTCAAGAAGCCGTTTTGACAGTCAGAGAAAAAGAATCAAGAACCATCGCACACATTTAAAAAGAACTTCCGACAAACATGGACTGGACCATGTCAATGACCGGCGACCCAGTGTGTCTACACACCAGGTACACACCAGCTCCTGCGGTCTGTCTCAGGATGCATTAAGCAAGCAAAGTGAATGCAGGACTGAAGGACCCAGAGTGGCCTTCAGTGGTGAGAAGGTAAGTCAGAGAGAGGTCAGGACTTAGATGAGACTTGGGGGATTATGGCCGGCTGCCCTTCCCGGTGCCCCACAGTGGGTTCAAACCCGCAGCCTCTGGCAGTTCCCGATGTGTGCCCTCTACCGGTGAGCTACCGCGGCCTCCAAGAGGGAAATCGGAGAAATAAAAAAATCCATCTGCCCACCAGCCACATTAGTGAATATGATTTTTTTACTAAAGAAATCCGTTCCATTTTGATAGCAAGAGGAAGATTATGTGAATGGGTTGTAGCAGGAGAATAAAATAAGTTCTTTATTGAAGCAAGGAAAAGATAAAACGTGGTATATATGTAAATAGAAGGAGAGGATATGTGCGTGTATTCATTATATTTTTGCTTACTCAGGGGCTGCAATTTCTGTGTCCAAACACAGACACACACCATCCGGGAGCCGCGCAAACAGAATAACATCTGGGGTCCGATGCCCTTGGGTGAGCACGATTTGAGCCAGACTATCGTCGTAAGACATAGCAGGGAGAAGAATGTAGGCACACACATGTATGCATGTGGGTCTGTGTGCGTATGTGTGCACGTGTTTACAAGATAACATCTCCCAGCAGAAAAGCCACAAATTTGCAGGTGAAGGGAAAAGAAATGTGTTTTCTATGAAGCACTCTCAAGGGTCTATGTGTGTGTGTGTGTGTGTGTCCATACCATGATGTCTTTGTGGATGCATCGATACTCCAACAATGATGAAAGCAGAGCTCAGTCGAGGGAGGTCACTTTTACATCTCACCATTAGTCCCCGTGTTATGGGGGTGGACATGGCCTTGGATGGAGCTTAGGGGATTAAGGCCAGATGTCCTCCGTGATGCCCAGCACTGGGTTTGAACCTGCAGTCTCGGGCTTCCATTTACAAACCGTGCAGTCTACCGCTGAGCTACAACGGCCCCTGCAGGCAGATCTCAGCTCCATCAAAATACTAACAAGATAACATGTCCAGTGAGGTGAAGTGGTCAATTAGAGATGACAAAAGCCCCGTCCACCTGTTGCTCGTCACCATCGCCACCAACTCTTTCCACCTAATCATGCTATGACATTGCAAGTGATAAACTAATTACAGCACAAAGACAGCCATGTCTTGAAGTAACAATGGATGGCTGACGCCAATATTTAGACTGTCAGTCTACTGCGACAGTGCTGCTGCCATTATGCACCTCCTGTCTCAACAGGCTGGAGTCAAACGCTGCAGCTCTGTGGCACTTGGGGGGAGGAAAACCCATGACAGAATCGATGCTCGTCATGGAAACGTCAGATTCTGTCATCATCTCACCCCACGCTGCCAGCGGGGATATGCAGACATGCAGATGGCGCAACTGCCCAAAAATTCCTCTTCCCTGCTGACAAAACAAGTCAAGATTGAAGCCAGATGCCCTTCCTGACATCCTGGGGGGGTTTCGAACCCGCAACATCTGGCAAATCAGTTCCCAAAGCAAGCGCTCTGCCAGTGAGCTACCGCATGGCCCAGTGTCGGAATTTTACAAGGAGGTCCAGATCAGAAAGGATGAGGTGGAACTACCAAGTCTTTCCTTCTGCTGTCACCTCCCAGTCTTTAGTGTCTCTTATGATCCTAAACAACATGACAGAGGCATACAAATGCCTGGCGATGTGGAGAAAACAGAATGATTCACCAACGGTATCATATTTGAACTAGCAAAGACAATGCAACAGTACCGTCATGTAATATAACATTAACAACTCCCCAGTGACTGATGATGATGGTGGCTATGATGAATGAACCAGAAACACTACTGAGCCACAGAGTCACTGCAGCTAAATGACCAGTGTCCATAGAATGCAGCCGCCCTCATAGGCCCACACACACATGATGAAAACTAAGATGTGTGTTTTCTTTAGGGGGGGCATAGCTCAGGAGGCAGGGTGGTCATCTAGTAATGGGAGGATTGGTGGTTCAATCCTTGGTCCTTGCAGAGAGCACAGAAAGTATGTTGAGGTGACATTGAGCAAGAGCTGAACCCCTAAGTGCTGAACCCCTGAGATGGAACAGCAACCTGCCAGTGGTGTTTCCTCACCTTTCGCCCAATGAGTGCTGGGATAGGCTCCAGCGTGACCCTACGACTGGACTGCAGATAAGCAGTTGATGATGGATGCTTTATTTATCTTCATTGTTTCAACAAAAAAAACACACATTTGTTTTTCATCAATAATAACAATAACATTCTTTATAGCTCTGCCTTTGCATTCTAATGTAACACTGCAAACTTCCTCTTGTGGGACTACTGAAGGAATATCTCATCTAATCTTATGCTAATCTCCTCTATAGAGACACTGCACACTAATGGACATTTAGAATGTAAATACGCCAGGTTGACCCACCAGACTGACTTTCATCCACTGTCCCAAGCCATTAGGGGCTTCAGTGTCTTGCTCAAGGACACTTTGACACACTCCGTGAAGGAACAGTGGATCAAACCGCAGATCTCCCAACGACTAGACGACCGCCCTACCTTATGAGCTACGCCGCCCAAAAAGATGAACGTGGTGTTCTTCCTTGTTAACCAACACGTGTACGACACCATATGCACCAACTGAGGAGGGAGACAGACGTGTAATCCAGCACGCCTCTCCAAGGTGACCCCTGAACATAAACACTACTTTAAATCACAAATGTTCCTGGAGGCGTGTGTCTCTCCGTCTGTGTGGGTGATGGCTAGGGATGAGTCATCAAGTGCAGTGTATTTTGCCTCACCTTTATGTACCTACACACACTCACACTGAGCTACGCCTCCTATGGATGCGCTACCTGCATCTCCGCGCTCCACTTGACAGACGACACCTCTGTGGTTCACTGTTGTGGGAGCATGTGGTTGTGTATGCATGTGTGTAAGTGAAAATATACACGTGTGTTTGAGTGGCTGAGGTCTCCTCTGGCCCTCCTGCCCGGAATCACGAGTGTTTCCCCAAACACACCAGCAGACAGACGCTGGTCTGGATATGCCTGTGCAGACCCAGCTTGTATTCTCACCCAGCGCCTGAGAGCCACGACTCTTCACTCACCATCTGGGGATCGATTAGGTTCTGTTTTTGTCATTCAGCATTCAGAAAACATACAAATCTCTCACAATGAGACAAAGCAGACTCAGAGCACCGTGCACACTGTTGTGACTCAAACATCTCAGACTGGGCCAGACGGAGGAAAGCTTCCCCCCGACACGTTCCCACCAGCAGCTATTGACTAAGAGTCCAGAATACGATGACAAGATACCATTCAGTGCATCTCGACTATAGACTTGATCACTGCACCACCGGTCAGGCACCTAACGTCCACTGTGACTGTTTAAGCCACCGTTCAGTACATACCCTCAGCCAAGGATGTAGGATGTGCATGTGACAGGAGGCATAGCTCAGGAGGTAGGGAGGTCATCTAGAGATCAGGAGAATGGTGGTTTGAGCCTCAGTCCGCTCAGAAAGGCTGTCAAAGTGTCCTTGAGCAATACGCTGAACCCCTAACTGTGTGGGACAACCGAGGAAAATGATCCCGGTGACCAAATCCGGCGTATTGACATCCTGATTATTCGTTAATATGCACCGTCCGTACAAAGCAGAGGAAAACAGGCTCATTAAGACTCATGAGGATCGCTGAAGGATCATTGAGGGGCTGTGGTGGCTCAGCGACAGAGAGCTTGCTTTCAAGTCGAGCGTAGCGGGTTGGATCCCCACCACGGGACATGAGTTAAAGGGCATCTGGCCTTGGTCCCCCATGCAGGGTAATTGTGAGGCACACTTTGAAAAGTGCGTTGAGTGGTCGCTAGAATAGAAAGGCGCGATGTAAGAATGAGTCCATTCACCATTTATTCATCAGCTTCAGCTGTTATTGGCTGTCTTTGGGCACAGTGCGTGTCCTTGTGTCGGGTTGTCCTTGCACTGCACTGTGTCGTGATGAAATGTGAAAATGAATGTTTTTGTTGCAACACCTCCTCAACAAGGAGCGGCCGTAAAGTAGGAAAATGAAAAGTTACTGAGTTACAATGGACGCATCCTTATTTATACACCGGAGCATGTTCTTTGCTTGTGGAGATGGAGGAGTGCAGAATGTTAATAGAATTTAAGACCAAACACGGAATGCCAAGGCAAGATAAGCTAGCCACGCAGTGTGGAACATCACACGCAGGTCAAAACAAGGCTACACGTTCCCGACTGAACGGCTAACATTTGAGTACTGTTTGTTTTTTGGTCTCCTCTTGGGTCTGAATGCCACAGCTGGCTCTCACTCCTCTCCTGGGGAAGTGTTTAGACTCCACTTTGCAATGCAAAACAGCACAAGCACCCAGAACACATGCACGCCCCCCCACCCCCGCAAACACACACACACACACACACTCTGTAGCTTCATCTTCTCCAGGTCATTAGCATGAGGCTCAGTTATTTTCAGATGTTTGCTAGCAGGTTCTTTCCTTTTTCATGTCATCCAAGGATGTGGACGTTTTGTTTAGTGTCTTGATAAAATTCCATCAACAAAGAGAGGAGGGGAAGGGACTTGAGGGAGCTATGAAGGAGCAGTAGAGAAGGGGAACCTGATGGAGGAGGATCGAACGGAGATGTAAACCGTAGCTTAATTTGCAAAGGGAGAAAGAAAGGAGCTGATTCATAAGAGATAGCTTTTCGAGGTATACTGTGTCTGTCCTACAAGCCCAGCTAACCAGGGGGATGACGTTCATGTTGAAAAACTGACGTGCATCTCCAGTCCAGCCTTAATGTTGACTGAAAATGGTTCAATCTGTGAATCAGCAGCAATAGACATAATGGACAGGACAAAGAGCAGGATTCAGAGCCCTACACAGCACCCTGACGAGGTGTTGGCGTAGTTCCCCCCTTCGTCTTTCAGTGGGAATAGTCACATCACACTGGGTTTTGGGATTGAGGAGAAAGGGTAGACAAGATGGAGGATCTAACACAGACAGATGAACAGTCTATAGAAATAGTCAGACCAACACAGAGAAATCAAAATCATTTGAATCAGATCATCTGCATATAAATCCAAAGAATGGGAGGATGCTTAGCTTGAGGAGAAAGACAAAGACACACTATTAGGATCTATTCACACACTCCCTGCATTACTTCCCCATGGTGACTCAGTGGTAGAGTCCGTGCCTCCGAGTCAGGCATAGTGAGTTTGATCCCATCAGAGAAAGAGCATCTGGCCTTAAACCCCCATGCTCTGTAAATGTGAAGCATATGTTGTAAAAACACTCTGAGTGGTTGCCAGACGAGAAAAGTGCTATGTAAGAACAAGCTCATTCAACGATTACTGTGGAGAAGAGCTATAAAGTACAAAAAATAAGAACAAAGAGAGACACGGAGAACAGGGGAAAATAAGAGAAAGAATGCTACAAGATGTCCTCGTGGGCACACCCCCAGAACACCAGGCATAGATAAGGTTGTCCCAGCACATGATTCAGCCCTGGACGATGTTTCTGTCATGGCTGATGGAAGTGGAAGAGGTGGATGCAAGTCATATTCATCCAATCCGCCACTGTGGAGGAATGAACATCTCGGTTGTGGAGGAAATCATGAATTTCAGCCTGCTGCTTTCAAAGACTCTCCAAAGGTATGGGAAGCCCACATAGTTGCATATCCCAATGTAATGTTGGGGCTGGTGGTTGAGAAGCCTCATCGATTCCCCAACAAGAGTGATTCAAGGTCCGTGACCCCGAGTCCTTGGAGAGACCAGAAATGATGGTGGAAAAAACTGGATCAATTTGACTTTTTTTCCTTCTCCATTAAACGGCTATTGAAAAGGGGCTTTAGTCTGGCATGAGGTACCACTGTCAATAACTCACGAGTGGCATCGATGCCAAGTCCAAAAGGCATCAGGTGTTAAACTGCAGGAAAATTGATGAGGAGTCAATTTGGCTTTTTTTAGTTCTGAATGAGAAGACAAGCTCTCATTTTGCTGCCAAGATCTATAAAGTCTGTGAGAAGCTTAAACAGGCCAGCGTGATCAGTGTGCCTGTGGTTATCCTTATTGGACTACAATCCATCACAGAGACTCTATGGGATTTTTTTCCCCTCAGTGACCATTAATTTATATTTATGCAAGCTTAATAATCCAAGTAAGGAAATCATAGAAAGGTGAATCAGTCATCTTGACACAACTTTTATAGAGGGATGCTTCATTACTTGTCTGAGTAAGCATATAAAACTTTATTTATATGGTCACTAAAAAGGTGAATCGGTTTAACTGGATCAGAAGTTTATTCAGAAATGTTTCACCACTCAAACAAGTGACATCTTCAATCATCTTTATCTTTATTAACATTGCACTTTTAAGAACACCCAGTGACAAAGTGCTTTACATACAGTCATGGAAAACGAGATTGGATGGGCTAAATGCAGAGAAGAGTTTTCACTGTGCAATGACAAATCAAGTCTCATCTAAAGTTTCTCTCTGCAGAGCTGTGAGTGAAACTATTCCCTAATCTCTGAATAGTACACAT
This sequence comes from Regalecus glesne, assembly GCA_900302585.1. Classification (NCBI taxonomy): domain Eukaryota; kingdom Metazoa; phylum Chordata; class Actinopteri; order Lampriformes; family Regalecidae; genus Regalecus; species Regalecus glesne. Next base: position 2,525 of record OMLC01047049.1, on the reverse strand, counting down.
GGCTATTATAACTCTGGCTAATGGGCATGCTGATTTGCATATGAAGCCATTATCGGTTTAGGTTGTTATGCACCTATATTGTCTATAAGGTTGGTGATGCCTCCAGGCAGCTAAGACTGAAGATGTCACCTGTAGGAGTGATGAGATGTTTCTCTCAGTAAAACTTTGTGTCCAGATGCACTGATTCACCTTCCTGTGACTGTCTACATATACGTATCCCTCAGTACATTTGAGATTATGTTGGCCTTGATACTGCCTCCTTGCCCTTGTCTCCATTGACAAGGAGATGTCTTGATCTTTTTGGACTTCTGAGGATCAACTTGACATTTTTTTAATCCTCCCTCAGATCATTATAAGATGATAAGGGTGGGATTAAATCCAACCGAAGGCCTTGCTATCAGGAAAAGGTTTCTGAAATATCAATACCAAAACCCAACATCATCAGCCTGTAAATGGATTAAGCACAGATTTTGGGCCAACTTGGTGTTTTTTTCTAAGCTGTAAAAACTCACCTCTCTTGTCAACAGCACACATCCAGCTTCTACGAAGACTGCTGCTGAGCTTATATTGATTTAGGGTTTTTAACAGAGTTTAAATAAGGGAGAGGAGGTTAATCCAGCAGTGGACACATCAATCGGGGACATCCTACAGATGCTAGGATGATAAAACATGTTTACTGCTCAACCTATGACCCCGAATCGACACTTCAACACCTCGAAATGTTTGATGAATATCTGGGCTGGGCATTTCATTCCCAGCATGAGCTGATGTTCTCGATAACTCAGAGTTATTCCTACAGACGCCGGGACGATAAAACATGTTGACTACTGCTCGACCTGTGACCCCTAAATGGACACTTCAACACCTCGAAATGTTTGATGAATATCTGGGAAACGCATTTCTCTTTCAGATGGAGCCCAGTGTGAGTTAGTCTTCTCGACAACTGAAACTGAGAGGTAAAGGTTACCTGTGCTTATTCCTTCTCTACAGTCCACTACAGACAGGTCTCTGGCTCCTGTCTCCCACTTAGGAGAGCGCAGACAGGAGCCAGAGCAAAGTAAGCTAGATAAAGAGAGAGGGGGAGAGAGAGAGAGAGAGAGAGAGAGAGAGAGAGAGAGAGAGAGAGAGAGAGAGAAGATAACGATTTTGATAAGCATCAATTTATTTCTCGAGCCCTTAGTTTCCATCAGCTGGTCAGGCCTGGGAGACTGGTCCCAAACTGTAGAGGAGATGTCGGGGTTGGAATAAGGGTATTGCCATGTGCGAGGGATAGAAGCAGCCCATAAGAAATTAACTTCTGACAAACTATTGCACCCAGAGGGACGAGCTCTCTGGACTTGGATATGCTAGCTGTGTCATGCCTGACAGTGAGAGAATAGTGCCATTAATTTTTCAGACTGCTGAATTAGAGACATCAGTACCACAACAGCAACTCACCAGGAGATTCACGCAACCTGAAACGTCACCAACACAACAAACACATGCATTCAAATGTGTACAGACACCCACTGCAGGACAGAGTTCAGGTGACCGGGTGGGACAGGAGTGTGGATACAGAGGAGGCACCTACCAGACTTTGCAGCATGACAAACACTAAATCCCAACACGAAACACAAGGAGGGCAGAGACAGCACACAGACTGCACCACCAAAGCAGATGGAGTAAATCCAGGACATGCACGCTCACATGGACCCACATGTACCCTCAGCAAATCAGAGATCGGTTTTTGAACACAGCTGCCATACATGATACCAAAGGAAAATATAGAATCCGCTACAGCAAACCCTGAAAACCAGGGAACAGGCTCAAAGAAGAAGAAAGGAGATGTGGACTTTACAGCCAAGAGGATGAAATGGAAGAGAGAGACTGAAAAAGTGCAGGATTTACAAATCAGAACATGAAAGATGAAATGCAGTAGAAGGACTGAAGCTGAGCATTTACAGATGCAGTTCACTAAAATGGATGGTTGTTGTATGGACTGACTCATTTTATAGCTGCCTCTTGGAGCTGGACGAGGCGTGGCTCCAGGATGCAAAAGCCCTGCTGAGTATAGATGGCTTAATCTTTGTTTGTTTATTCCTCCACCGACTTCCTCTGCTCACTCAGTTCCTCCCCACGATTTTTTATCCTCAGCTCTCCAACTATCAATCATATCTGCTGCTCGCCAATGCATTCCACTCAAACAAATGTGCTCATTCCGCTCTGTGGCCAAGTCTTTTTTATTTTCGATTAACCTACCGTCTCCCATCCTGACCCTTCTACTGTCTCTGGCACACACGTGCCCTTCATATCTCTCTCTCTCTCTCTCTCTCCGTTTTCACCTTACATTGGCCCTCTTCTCAGCTTCTTTCCTCCCTTTTAGAGACCATTAGTTCAGCCCGGCTGGACTCCCCCCCGCCCCCCAGTCTACCCCATCTACCCAGGAGAAAAGCCTCTGACCTCAGACTGCACCAGGCAGCGTGCTAAAACACCGTATAAGAGGCCAAACGCTACTCATAGGCCAGCAACGCGGCTCACCTCATCAC
>OMLC01047048.1:0-13956 GCA_900302585.1 Regalecus glesne | reverse complement strand
TCCGATCTTGTGTGTGTGTGTGTGTGTGTGTACTTGCATAAAACAAAAACACCTGTTTTAAAAATCAAACTTAATTCAGTGACAATACTGTATGATGCTACAAAAAAAGAAATATCTTGCAAAACAGCACCACCCTGAGATTAATAAGAGATACTTCATTCAAGCAGAATTATTTGGTTGCAGTTTCCGAATATCTCTATATTATTATCTATTGTGTCCAATAAAAATGCCAATAACCAAGGAGAGGAGCTTTTATGTCAAATTCTCATGAATAGAAATGGATTAAAAATCATGCACATGTGCTAACTTTATATGCAAGATGGTATTTGATATGGACGTGTATACACAATTTAATACGTTGCTGGTGAAATATTCTACACATATATTCTCCTGAAAATATTTGTATTCAAAGGTGGTGGTGGTATTGGAGGGCTGTTTGAGACAATTATTTTAAATCTGTAGCCACCAGATGTATCCTGTAAATGGTAAATGGCCTTGTTCTTATATAGTGCTTTTCTAGTCTAGTGACCATTCAAAGCACTTAACAATGAATGCCTCACATCTACTGAGCCACCCCAGCAGGATACGAACGCGCTATGCCTGATTCCCAGGCACACACTCTACCTGCTGAACCACCGCAGATCCTGTATGGTTGTGTTGATACATGGTGGTGCTCATGTACATGCTGAAAGTAACACCAAATTGACAGCTGTGCTTCACTCATGTCTATTTTTTGTGTCTATTTATTGACAACTCTATTAAATGAACTGCTGGTTTCTGTTGAACAGAACTCTCTGGCATGGCCCCACTTCTTCTCCTATTCATATTACTTGGTATCGTATTCCCTTTTGTTTTTTATCAATTCACTCCCCAATCCACTGAAAGATAAATGAATTGCCTCTGTGTGAGGTAAATGGGGTGAATCACTGATCTGGGGTTGAAATGCATGATTGCATTTTTGATTGGAAAGATTTTACAAATCACTACGAACAAGGCAGCCTATTTGATTGGCTAACATACATTTGATGAGTACGTTCTCAATCATTTGTAACATTAACTTTCCCCACAGTGTCTTCACTCTACAACACATATTTACCATCCAATACATTTGAGGCTAAACATGATAGGTTTTCTCCCATCATATATTCTCACTTTTTTTGAATATAAATCAACTTATTTGAATGCTTTCATTATCGGCATTGTGACACAAGGGTTAGCATTGTTACCTCACAGCAACAAGGTGCTGGGTTTGAATCCGGGCCCAGGTCCTTTCTGTGTGGAATTTGCATGTTCTCCCGTGTTTGCATGGGTTTCCTCCAGGTTCTCCAGTTTCTTCCTACCATCAAAAAGATGGTAGGAGGAAACTGGAGAACCTGTATGCTGTTCCCTTTATGCTGCCACTGCTCCCATGCAGTAGGATGAGTTAAATGCAGCGGACACGCGTCATTGTATGTATCTACAATGGCCCCAAAATAAAGCCTCTTCCTCTTCTTGAATCTAAAACATTGAATGTGTTTCATAGTTTTATGAGCACCTTCTCTCATTGTGGGGTCAAATGCATAATGAAATGATAAGACAACATAAAAGTTAGCATCTTAAAGGCCCTAACCCCTTTTACAAGGATTTCCCCTCAGCTTAACATGAGAGCACATAAAAATTCACCCTGGTGAAAAATTTAAGCACATTAAAGAATTATGTATGGTTCACAAAGTGCAGAGCTGAACTGTCAAGGAATACTCTTCCATTTTTAGCTCAAACAGTCAGAGAATTAAAGAATTGTTTCAAGCAACACCACAAAGATAGATCTGTGCCATGGCTTTAGATTGGTTTAACTCCAATTCTCACATCAAAATCAGTCTTTAGTGCCTGTTTACGCTTAAGTCATTGCCACTGGTGACAGCAATGGGCTCCAGTTTCCGGGTCACAGCACAGTCAAAGGTCCTACAACTAAAGGTCCATTTTACGTCACGATTAGTCACCGAGTTGTGGGGGTGGACACGGACTGAGGTGGAACACAGGGAATTAAGGCCAGATGTTCATCCTGATGCCCCATAATCGGATCAAACCCATGATGGGTGGCTTATCATTTCCTGACACCTATGCTCTACTGCTACTGGTGCATGGTGATTCAAAATGGAGTTCAAGTGTCTATTCTACCACAAGGTGGAGCAATAGCAGGTCTGTGATGCCCCTACACGTTATATGACTCAGTTTGGGCGCAGGAGAAATGATGATGGTTAGCTCTTTCCCAGTTGTACAATTGTATTGCTTAATTACCCTGGAACTCAAACAAGGGTGACGGTTGTGTGAGATTGAGCAATGGTTCAGGGTGGTTTTCAAGTGGCATGCAGTCACATGAGCTTGAGCTATGACAGGTCTGTGACGTCTCCAGGCCCAAGTACATAAAGGACTCTCAGATGCTTAAGTTTAAAATGGCCTCTGTAAGAAGTTGTCTTGATCGTCATCCCCGTGACACACTAATGGCTTCATTGATCCAAGCAATCCTTTGAACACACTACATTGGTCAGAGGGGGTTCCTGACACAGTACCCATGGGGGGCTTTGGTTTGCTTGGTCCAAGGGGCATCTGTAGCACTGCCTTCACCTCTGCTGGGTATTTCAGATGGTGTTCCTCTGCAGTCTGATTCACCTGCACACCTCATGACCTTGTATTCTTTAGCAGGAATCAGATCGGTACATGTTCAGCATATGCAGATATTGATTTACAATTGTTTAAGGTCTTTTAGTGTGCATTAATAACTGAAATGGTGGAGTGGAATTAACTGACTAAACTTATTCAGGAATTGATTACTCTGCTCTATCCATCCTGGAGCTGCCTTTCTCTTTCTTGATTTACCTTCTCCTGTTCTGTTCACCTCCTCTTCTCAGGACATAGGCTGTGTAACATATCTTTGATTTATTATGAAAACTCATATTGCCTAACAGGTCACTCTTGTTAAAATAAATCAGTTTTAGCTGAAACTAACCAAAGCATTGTCCAGATACCAGGCTGAAATCCCTCCCCTCCTCAGTGGGTTACCACTAACAGTCTCATGAGTGTTTGTTATTCCAAAGGGACCTGGGATGAATGATGATCTGAGTGCCAGCAGCACCAGTTCGGTGGAAATCAGCGGTCTGGTAACAGAAGCCAAGATGTCAGGACGCTCACACACTTTGGTGCTCTCCTCAGATGAGGTACATTCACAAAGACATACTTGGATATTAAATTTAACTGAGAATAAAGTAGAGCGCATTAACTACATGTAGTCTGTATGGTCGGTGATGCGATGGCGATTTAGATGGGGATGCAGTGGTGCAGATTGGATTATGTTGAATTAGATGTGTATTTGATACGTGTCCTTTCCCAAAGTTCTTTGCATTTTAACCTTTTTTATTTCACCCTATAATCTTACATTTACTGCATGGCTCAGAAATTGTGAAATCCATTTTATGTATAATATTCTAATTATTCTTTTGACACTGTGTGTAAATTAGGGTACCTGTAATCCTTTTCCCAGATGATACATTTCATTCCAAGATATCATAAATTCAAACTACTGCACATTTTTAGAGTATTTCCAATGCAACAGTGTTTGCCCATGTGTGGACAATGTATCCTGTAGTGCTGTTGTATGGAAGCAATTGTCTGTCCTCTCCTGTGTTGCACTGCTAACAAACCAAACACCTCCTGTTGTCCTTCATGCTGCCATGTTCAGAGTCTGGATATGATAGATGATGAGGTGAGATGAAGACAACAGGCCTACTATGGCCATTTATTTTGCCAGATACATGTTTGTGTTTATCTGTAAAGTAAATGCCATTTGTCTATGGTTCATTTTTAATTATTTAGAAATGTCCCTTGCATGTCCTACTTATTGCTATGAATCACTGAATCAGTTAATCAATCAATAACTTCTTTTGTGAGGCAATTGACATTATGAAAGCTATGACATTTCTATCAATTATGTATGAACTCATTATTTGTTGTCTCCACCATAGTAGATATAAATACACCATAACTATATGTATAAAGATTTTTGGGAAAGTTTGCTTCTGAAACACTGCTGTGTGAATTCCTTTTTGCTTCTCCACCCCCAATTTCTGTGTTTGTGTGTTAAGATCCTAGATGAGGGCCAGATCGGTAACCAACACCAGTGGCAGAACCGCAGCGTGACTGAGTGGAGCTCCCAACAGGTAGCCCAATGGCTGATGGGCCTCAATCTGGAACATCATATCCAAGAATTCACTGCCAAAATTGTGGATGGAGAGAAGTTACTGCAACTGGACAGCACTGAGCTCAAGGTGCTATAACAAAGTCATGTTACTCTTTGTATATCAAAATGCTTTTGCGTTGGTATATATATGTGCGTGTGTGTGTATTTATTTATTTTTGCTTAGAAGACCTATGGTGGAAAGATGCTTATCTAGTTGTGTGTGTGTGTGCGTGTGCGTGTGCGTGTGTGAATGTATGTTGTAGGCCCTTGGTGTGACCTCTTCTCAGGACCGCACCTTGATCAAGAAGAAGATCAAGGACCTCAAGGTGCTGATGGAGAAGGCCAAGAGGAATCGTGAAAAAATGGAGAAGCAGCGTGAAAAGCTACGGAAGCGAGAGCTGGAACACCAGCAGAAGCAGGCCCGTAAAGAGGGTACCATAGAGTGAGCTCAATCTGTTCAGAGCCTCCTTCTCACTGTAGCACCACCACTACCACCACCACATAAAGTAGCATCCGGAGGAACACAATGCCAGAATGGCCCAAAGCAGAACCCTGGGGGATACCTGCTAAATTGCTCCTAATAGCTAAGTGGTGGTCCTCACTCCTAGCAAACCAAACCAAAATGAGCATATGGTTAGATAATGGGATGCTACCTCCCCATTCACCTCATTCTAAACCCTTATTGACCTTTATGTTAAAAACCTGCTCGATTCTATTTATTTTTGCTGTTTATTGCTGTGAATTGGGTTTATTTATTCATAACTGGAGTATGTTTAAAATTTCACCTCATCTTCATCCCATGCATATTGTCAAAAAATAAGAGCAGTCTGTGTTATCCATCTTTGTAGATGTGTATAATAGCATCTTCAGACACAATGACATTGTACATATTCCGTTAAAAAATGTAGTCACAGATATGTCTAACGTGCCATTTTTGATAGAAGGAATTATGTATATCTTGTTCAGAAACACTGATCAACGCTATCTCCTCATAGCTTTGATGAAGCACATAACTAAATGCAAAGGTCGACATGGTGAAAAATATACGGGGCAGTTCTCTTTTCCCACCACAGGGTGTCCCCATGCTGCTTTCACTGCTCAAGAACAACGCTGGAATTTTTCAAATGGAATTCAAGCAAGAGTTTTATGGGGAGTAGTCTCAGTACTTTTAGGAACACTGTAACATCACACACTGGAAATTAAAATTGTGCACTGACTTTGTCAATGCTCCTTTAAGTTTACCTGGATAATACTAGAACAATTCCCATAATATGAATGATTAACAAGGACATATTCTTTGGACTGACCTGTCTCTTATGGAGACAACGATATGATGTAAAGATGACTGTAATATACCAACCCATGCTACAGATAACTGTATGACAAAGTGAAAACTCCTGCGTATATGCATCATGTTGCTTTGAGTCTGCCTGTAACCTGCTCTTGACCTCTTTTTATATTCTCTCAATAACAAAGTTAATATCCAATCGCTGCCTTTAGAGAAGTTCTAGAGTAGAATTGGGTTTTTTTCTGAACTCCATCCACATCTAGAATTCACCAATCCTTTCTAATTAGCTTAGGAAAACTCCAAGTGCACCAGTGCAGAACCGACCACATCACCATTTACCTTTTGTTTAGCACTTATGATTTCTTTAATATTCTGCTACCTGACAGATTGTTCCCGTGATCCTGTTTGAAGGGCATGAGAACCCAGTAGTGGATGGCTGCAATGAGAAAAGGTATCCTAATAACAATTGTAATTGAGGCTGCATCCATCACAGTATATTACAGATGACTGAAATAGAAATTGCACTAGACTAATGCAATATAGACTGTTTAATTTTGTCATCGGTATGGTTCAGTAAGGCTCAAAATATCTTTTTTTGTCATTTGATAGCAAAAATCACATCTGAAATGATTTTTTTTCCTGTCTGTAACTGGTTAATGCAATACTTGTCTTATGATTATGAAAGTCAGCTGAAAGACTGTTTCCCTGTATTCAAATCTTTGACCTGAGAATCATTCCATTATGTTTACATTTGATGTAGAGATGGCAGCGTTGCTGTGATGGTACTGAAGGGAGCTTTGCATACGATTCCCTCTTGTCTTAAGGCACTCCTCACTGTGGGTAGAGGTATGAAGGGTTCAGGTTACAAACGTGCAAATTCTGAGGTGATGGCTCCATGCAAAGACTGTTCCGGTACCACGTATATGTCAATGTCCTTATTTATTATTTCCATATTTAATGAAGAATCATGATTATTGTTTATGATAACTTATGCAACAATAGAGTATTATTGATGCCCACTTTTGATTTATCCAATTGTATGATTTCTTCTTTATTTGCCAAAAAACAGAATTAAAAAAATGTTCACGAAAAGTAATTTTGAATTCAAACCAGTGGTGGTGGAATGAGCTGATTCTAGACGGTGATATTTTTTTGTGCTTTTTGTTTTTGTTTAACACTTCCGATTATGAGCTCTGTCATGATAACAACATAGCATCCTGTCCAACAACCATTATGCTTGTGGCTTTCGCCTTCCTGTCAAACTAATGAAGTGCTGCTCCGATAATGTAACCTGACCAATATGTATTCTTATAGAAAATATTTTGTACACTTTAACCTCTCCTGTGAATACCCCCTGCCCTGTCAATCAACAGACAGAGAGCAACTCCCATGAGTTCTGTGTGTACAATGAAATGCTGAGAGCAATATGCTGTGTTGATCCCTGCGAAGCCTCGTTTTCTATCCTGCCAGGGGTTGTAGATTTTCTTGAAGGGCTGTGAGGATTAAAGGTTAAACACGGTCCACAATCTGGAAGGACATAGTTTCTGTTTGCTTGAATGAATTCGCCGGGCAGACTGAAACAGGTCCGTGTGCCAGACCTCAGTCGAAGCAGTTGTTTGGTCCCATGTCTGGAGGGTTTCTTTGGGTTGTCCAATCTTAACTGGCTCACATTGAAGAGGGTGAAAGAAAACAACTACAAACTGCTGGCATATGCTTTCACTATTCAAAAAGTTGTATTTCTTTTATTCCCCTTCCCATTTTTTGGTCATTTCCTTGCCTTCTCTTTTTCTGCATTCTGAAAAGCTGGAAGGGCAGCTACCTGTCACACTGAATAAACTGTGCAGTCACTGTCAGTGGTTTGCTTTTCTTCTTTCTTATTGGACCATTTGTCTGTCCTGGTGTTTGTTAAGGTGCCTGCTTTGAAAAGACAATTGTCTCATGGTGAAGACCTCACTGAACTGGGTCATTTGGGGGGTCTTAGTCATACAGGAGAGTCATTTGAGTGAGTACAGTACTGTATTTTGCCAGTACATAATTTTTCATTTCCCTTTGCTTGAATGGAACAAGTCTGACATGATAAAACTGTAGTGCCCACCTCAGAGCCCTCTCCACATAGGCCTATATATAACCCCCCTGCTATTGTCATCATATGAGCATGCCTTCATGTCTGGACCACTAAGTGAGCTACAACCAGTAAGCATTTGGCCGACAAGTTGTCCACCACACTCCCTTTAAGTCCCCTGCCTTACTGTCCTTCCCTCCCATCGTCCCTCCCGCTCTCTCTCTATTTATATCTCCCCCTATTTTCACACCGCAGTGTTCCATTTCCTTCTCACCAACTCTCTCGTTTCACTCGTTCCTCTTCCCCCATGTTTCCTTTTTCCCTCCCTCTAGTGCTCCTCTAACCTATGGCCAGGGCAACAGAGGAACTCAAATGCTTACCACCTTCATCACCACCATATGCGAGTTCATCTTCAGCCTCCTCCATGCTGTTCTGAGAAGAGTCGTGCCAGAGCCAGCAGGGTCGTTGGCGCCAAACTTCAGTGCAGGGCCCGGGGTGATCATGGAAGAGTTGAGTCCTACACAGATGGCTGCTAAGCAGCTGAAGGCTCAGTACCTGGAGGCCCTGAAGAGGAACGATGCCCAAGAGGTCTCAAAGATTCTCCACAGCACTAACCTCGACATAGACACCATGCTGGAGCTGGAGGACCGTAGCATGGTCCTGGCCTCATACAAGCAAGGTAGGAGAGGGGTTGTAATGACAAGCACATTCAATCAGTTTGGCTAAGTGTACACACAACAGCATGGGCTGTCACATATGAGTGTGTGGAGAGAGAGAGAGAGAGCTAACTTTTACCAACAAGTAACTTTATAATGACTAGTAACGATCAGATCATGACTCGACTTAAAAACTGAGTCGTAGTGTCTAGTTTTAAATGCCTGAGGATGAATGGCTGATAAACCAGCCTGCCATAACAGGGCATCCTCAGGGTAGTTCAAAACTAAATGTTGTCATGGTTACTTCCATCAGCATCCTGACCACTGAATGAGTTCCTGTTGATGAAAAAACAAACATTGTGTTGGTAAACTGACAGCTTGCATGACTAAGTGAGACTAAGAGTGATCTCAGTCCCATACAGATGAGTTAGGGAACGTCTGCATGTTAACGTTTGAATCACTCAGCTTGGCACTTCATAAAGTGAAAGGAAAGGAGCAGCTCAGGAGGTCAGACACTAGGTGGTGCTAAATCTCCACTTCAGACCGTACTGACTGCAGCTCAAAGCTGGGTGATTCATGGCTGTAGCTTGGATGGGCTATAGCACAAAACATCCTGACCCATCATTTGAATTCTTAATATCATGCAAACTGTGTCATTGCTTGTCAGCCATTTTGAGCTGGTATAGGTTAGATAGTCACTCTAAAACACCTCTTTTCTTCTCTTTTTCTCCAGGATACTGGTTACCAGGCTACAAACTGGAGACGTCCTGGGCGATGGGCCTTCATGTGTGTATGATGTACAATGCTCTGGAGACAGCCTTAGTCCTTCTACAGAAAGGGGCAGCAGTCAACCGCATGCCTAATGGGAAGACCCCGCTCCACGTGGCCTGTGAGGTCTCCCACGAAGACTGCGTGGTCTTGTTATTGGCCCACGGGGCAAAGGTCAACAGCATATCATTGAGCGGACACACTCCGCTCCACTACTGTATCACCAGCCAGTCTGTGGGGTGTGCCAAGCAACTCATCCTCCAAGGTCAGAGGGGCAGTGAGGGGCATGGGATAGGTAGAGGAATGGAAGGGAAGAGGGACAGCTCGATGTCCCTGCTCCATCCCTGTGTTTGATGCTGGGGGGATGAAATATTGAACACACTGTTATCCACTCACTCGTTCCTCTATGTTTAGCTACACTACCAGGGTAGATTTGGCAGGGTTACAGCTGCAACCCCTCCATGAAGGTTTGTGTGTATCTAAAAATATAAACTGTTGTCATATATTATAGGATTTGAGTTTGTAAGGGTTTCTGGTCGGTGGTTAGCCGTCGTTGGTTGTGATGGTAGTCAGTTAGCCCAAAACATGATTCATTTAAGCTTCCGTCAACTCCGTTGAACAGGTGTAAAAGCATCTTATAACATTAAGCGCCAAACATGATATGATGTAAATAATATGTAATATAAGCCACTCAAATGAAAATGTGAAGTCCATTTTAGCCCCATTTCCAGTTATAGTCATCGATCCTGTATCAGTGTCCTTGGTTTCCTTCTTCAGAACTCTCTCTTCGTCATCTCCCGTCAGGTGGAAAAGTGAACAAGCCCAGTCAGAACAATGATGAGGACACACCCTTACACACAGCAGCCAGATTTGGTGTTCCCGAGCTGGCCTCTCTCTACCTCACCCACGGTGCCTCTGTCAACGCAGTCAACTCTTGCCTAGAGACGCCCCTCATCAGCGCGGCCTTCTGGGCTCTGGAAACCAAGGAGCAAATCTATAGCCAAGATCACCACCTTGTCTGTCGTGTCCTGCTGGACCACAAAGCAGGTGAGACTTTGGAGAAGTCAATTACTATATATCATATAATTTGATATATATATACACAATCATAGCATAGCTACAGCCTCTGTAGGATTCACAGTACTGTCCAGTACCAGACGCAAGTTTTTTGAGTCAAAACTTTAAAACCATGCAGATTAGTCCCAACAATTTGCTCCTATGAAAGCCATCTGTTCCAGACCCAAACCTCAGAGAAGAGGACCATAAGACACCTCTTCACAAGGCAGCCTGGAACTGTGACCACGTCCTGATGGAGATGCTGCTGGAGGCCGGAGCAGACACGCGGGCCATGGATGTCAACGGCTGCGCCCCCATCCAGTATCTCCTCAAGGTGACTGACGTGAGACCCATGGCCATCCCCGAGTTATGCTACCAGCTGCTGCTCAACTACAACGCGGCGCGGATCTACCCACCCCAGTTCCACAAGGTAAGGTCATGCAGACTGCAAATGCAGACCCGTTTCACATGATGAGCAGTTAGCTGGTTAAAACAAAAGAAAACTGTTCAACAGTAACCCTGACCTGGGTGAAATGAGAACATCTATAAATGTTATCTATTAGTTATCCACAGTTGGATTTAGGATGATGATTTAGGCAGAAAGTCCTTGCTAACTTCTTCATCTGTTGCATTGCACAGGTGTTGCAGGCTTGCCATAACTTCCCAAAAGTAGTGGAAATCATGGTCAACTCATACGAACGCTTAAAACCTACACGAAAATGGAGAGCCGCCATCCCCGATGACTGCTACGAGGTACTTATTAAACTTTGATATTTAAATGCCAAGTACTCATATATTGACATTTCTTTATTACTGGTGGACGGCGTGTCCGGATGAGACTGCTGCTTCACCTTCTCTGACAGATCAAACTAATAATATCCCTTCTTAGCCATTGCTTTTCCGTTAGCTGTCTGTTCTCAGAGCAGGACTGTTGAAATGGTACATGGTGAATCAAACTCCACAGCACTAGTCTCTCTCTCTTCTGTAGTTCCCTGGCGGTGGAACGAGCTACTTAAGTCCATTCGATCTACTGAGTCTCTCTCAATTTTTAAGAAAAGGCTAAAAATCAGTCAGCTCTGTCCTGAATACCTCTGTATCTGAACTTAACCTGATGTACCTGATTAATGAGGTTATTATAATAATGAATGAAGGTAAATGTAAAGCCGGGGCATCTACGTCCTATTGGACTCAAGCTTAGCTTTGGGGCTCGTACTTACATTGTTTGCTACCGACTAGATCCTCTCTTGTGTTGTACTAATTCCCAAATCCACGTTGCTTTGGATGAAAGCATCTAAAAGAAATTGTAACAGTGTAATGGCATATTTGGTGCATCCTTGACCTCAAAGTTGTCTTTCGTTTGAGTCTGTCTCTGCTTTTCTCTACACAGCGACACCAGGACTTTTATGACTCAGTCTTTGCCGTTTGCTCCAACACTCCTCGCAGCCTCCTCCACCTGGCTAGGTGTGCCATCCGTGCAAAGCTGGGAGGCCTTTGTCACAAAACCGTTGGACTGCTGCCACTGCCCTCCAGCATGAAGAAATATGTTCTGCTGGAGCCTGAGGGGATACTGTACTGACGGAGACACGGCTTATTCTGTGAAAACCCCTGGGGTGATGTTTTAAAAACGTCATCCGGATACAGCCCCATTTTGACGAGTCACGTCTTGTTAGATGAAGTCTCTCTCAGGCAAAAGACCACTCGCACACAGTGGAAAGGAAAAGCCCTGCCGAGGTGTGACAGCACCGAGTGGTGTTGGTCTTGTACTTTTGATCCGTGCACCATCCCCACAAGGCTTCTATCCTTTCGAGTGTAAAAAGTTTATTGGGTTGCGATGTCCTGATTTTGGAGAGACTGTGCGGAGAATCTCATCAAAAGAACATAATCCCGTTTTCTGCGGATGGCGGCAAAGATGCTGAAATGTGGCCTGTCATGGCTGGACGAGGTGGCTTTTGGAACAAGGAAAGCTTGTGGAAATCTGCACCACCAAGACAGTGTTTTTAGAAAGACAGCATAACCACCAAGCCTGCACTTTATTCATCACATGAAGCTTGTATCAACTATTGGCTTTAGGGGGCATGTCATGAAGAGCAGCCTATTGGCTGCCAGGTATATCCAGTTCCCCAACATTGATACAAAGAAATAATAATGAATAAATTAAAAAGAGGCCACCAACTGATACTGCTGACTCAATAAGGGCATAGACATCAGACATTAACTGCAGTTATCCAGGCTGAAGAAATGATAAAGCTTAGCTGTATCCTTATTACAAGCTACAAATATACATCAGGCATTAAAGGGCAAAGGTCACGGAGTGATGTGAATGACATGCTGTAGGTATCCATAGCAAGTAATGTTGAGCTGCCCAAAGGTTTCTGTTGTTATAATGATGAATAATAAGTGAGGCTATCTGCCTGCTGAGTGTCTCATCAGGGTTACAGAAGATCAACCCTGACCACTGGACGGTCCGTGCAGGCAAGACTTTAACACACGAGTGCTGAACTGAACTGCACTGAGCAGCCTCTTATCTCACTCGTTGGGCCTCAATCATCCCATTCTGCACTTGCACCAGACCACCCACCTCTCCCCTTCTCTCTTTCTGGTCGCCCTTGTTTCCTCCCGTGGCTTTTTATACAGTTTCACTACTTTTCCACCCTTATCTCACTTTGGTTTTTGTTTCTGCTTCTGTGACCGATCCTTTAACCTGTGTGTTGTTCTCTGGTTGCTTTTCTCTGGGTGGCACAGTAGTGCTGCAGTCAGTATTGTTGCCTCACAACAAGGTCCTGGATTGAAATCCCCTCCCACATCCTATCTGTGTGGAGTTTGCTTGTTCTCCCAGTGTCTATGTGGGTTTCCTCCAACCATCATAAAGACATGCCTGTTAGGGTTAATACTCCTGCCTGTGCCCCTGAGCAAGGCAGTAGGGGAAAAAAACTAGAGTTGGTCCCTGGGTGCTGCAGCTGCTCACTGCTCCTATATGATAGGATGGGTTAGATACAGAGATCACATTTCAGTGTATGTCTTTACAATGACAATTAAAGTTTTTTCTCTTTCTCCGGCTACTCCTTCACAGAGAACCGGATCTTCTCAGCAGCCAGCCATCACGTCCAGCCTCAGGATCATGATGTGGTCCCTAAACAAACACTTAGCAGGCCTCTCCACAGCAAGGACCCATTATTCCAGTGGGCTGTGAAATCACAAGTATCGTCTGCAGTGCTTTGGTAAACATGAAACCCTCACATTCGACATTTCAACTCCAGCTTTTTGGAAGGCCTGGATATTTGTAATTTGTGAGACACGGGTTCACATTTGGGTGTTTTTTTAACAATGAGAGTCACTTTATGCCTCATTTGAAGCGTTAGCTGCAACATGTTCTTGACTACGTTCGTCTGGATAAAGCAAGCCAAGCAGGTCACGCCCACGTTTCAAGGAGCACTTGTTTTACATCTTTATCAGGTTTCGTAAGCTTTGCCCGGAGTGCAAAGAGGTCATCAACAGCCACGGAGAATAATTTTTATGCCGCTTGACTCATCGTTAAATGTCATCTGCGAATTACTTTTTCTCTGTAACCTTCTACATTCTAAAAGCACTTTAAGAAGATAAACGGCCTCCACGAACCCTTCTCTGTCTCGCTCAGAGCCAGGAGCGAGACACTTAAAGCACCTTGAAACGTCTGCCACAGACCTTTACTTACATGCACATAATGTGACCCGGGCCATTCTTTACAGTCACGAGAGAGAGAGAGAGAGAGAGAGAGAGAGAGAGAGAGAGAGAGAGAGAAAAGAGAGAGAGAAAGAGAAAAAAGGAGAGAGAAAGAGAGAGAGAGAGAGAGAGGAGAGAAAGAGAGAGAGAGAGAGAGAGAGAGAGAGAGAGAGAGAGAGAGAGGGAGGGAGGGAGAGAAAGAGAGAGAGAGAGA
>OMLC01047047.1:0-16044 GCA_900302585.1 Regalecus glesne | reverse complement strand
AGGCTGAGAGTAGTAGTAGTAGCAGTAGTAGTAGTAGCAGTAGTAGTAGTAGTAGTAGTAGTAGTAGTAATAGTAGCAGTAGTAATAGTAGCAGTAGTAATAGTAGCAGTAGTAATAGTAGCAGTAGTAGTAGTAGTAGTAGTAGTAGCGGTAGTAGTAGTAGTAGCAGTAGTAGTAGTAGTAGTAGTAGTAGTAGTAGTAGTAGTACTAGTAGTAGTAGTAGTACTAGTAGTAGTAGTAGCAGTAGTAGTAGTAGTAGTAGTAGTAGTAGCAGTAGTAGTAGTAGTAGTAGTACTAGTAGTATTAGTAGTAGTAGTAGTAGCAGTAGTAGTAGTAGTAGTAGTAGTAGTAGTAGTAGTAGCAGTAGTAGTAGTAGTAGTAGTAGTAGTAGTAGTAGTAGTAGTAGTAGTAGTAGTAGTAGTAGTAGTAGTAGTAGTAGTAGTAGTAGTAGTAGTAGTAGTAGTAGTAGTAGTTAAATATTCATCAGACATATTTTAGAAAATACAATATCAATACCTCAAAAGCAGAAATTCTAAAATTGACATGCACCTTTTAGCGCTGAAGGTCAGCTGTGCTTTGCTCTGCAGCTGAGCGAGGTTGAAGTCAAAGTTGAGCCAAAACCTCACCTGCAGAGACACATGGCACAAAGTTCAACATCAATAAAAGCATCTGAACAGAGAGACAATCCGTCACAGACGTCACATAATTAGCAGAAGAGAAGTAGGAAGCATATGTTGCTTCTTCACTCGTCCCTACCTCTTGGTCTTTATTCAACGCTGGGTATCCAACCTGGCAGACGACGACACGCGTCTCCTCCGTAGACGAGCATTTGACTGAGGTGCCGTCACTCTGAAAATTCCCACGTTAAGATGTTAAACTCTGTGCATGAGGTTTGTTCTCATTTTCACATCTTGTTCCGTTCCAATTTAACTGTGGACCTTTTAACGATAATGAGTCCACTGGTCACCAACACCTTCAAGTTTAAACACAACATCTCAGGTTATTGTGGTTAGCTCTGATTTATGAAAATATATCAAGCCTTCACTAATTCATCGATCCATTGTCAACCACCTAATCAGGTCAATGTGTCATACTGGAGCCTATCCCAGCCCTCATTGGAGGAAAGGTGGGGTAACATCCTGGACAGGTTGCCACACCATCCCAGGACAGCCATGGGGGGGTTAATATTGGATGAGAATATACACAAGAGGAGGAAAAAGTTAGAAATGCAGATGAGTTTCCCTCAGTACGGCCATTCCACTGTGATACCCAGTCTGTGTACCATCATTAGGTTGTCAGTTCTCTGTTAAGTAGTATTTCGTTACTTCACGTTTTA
The DNA here is from genome assembly GCA_900302585.1 of Regalecus glesne. Lineage (NCBI taxonomy): Eukaryota > Metazoa > Chordata > Actinopteri > Lampriformes > Regalecidae > Regalecus > Regalecus glesne. The sequence goes on along the minus strand of OMLC01047047.1, from coordinate 14,708 downwards.
GCAGACACGATGTGTTCAAAGGAAGGTTTTCATGAAGTCAGACCAACGGCCAATACCAGCCCCATACTGCAGGTTTAGCTTCCCCATGTGTTGTACTCACAGGCGGGACTAGGGATGCGTAGAAGAGGTTGCTGGTATATGTGGTCACGACCTGTGTGTTGTAGGCATTCTCCATTTTGTTCTTCACCACCACCTCAAAGGTGAGTTCCCGGTTGTTATGTCTGACAACCATGGGGCCGGAGCTGTGAAAACAGAGACACCCCATTACTGAGACTGCAGATCTGCTCCCCGACACCCAGAAAACCTCAGTGGGCCACAATTCAAGAAGCCTCTTGCTGATTTCTATTTATTGCAGCTGCTCCGTGAGAACAACAATGACATGACTGCCATGTCTGTCTGTGGATATATGTACTGACATTAGATACCAAGACTGAAGCCCCATCTCCTCTCTTCTTCTACTAACACAGTGAGCTACAACACTGAGAGACTCACTTTATGTCACCATCAGTCCTCACATTGTGGGGATGGACGCTGATTTAGGTGGAGTTTGGGGGATTAAGGTCAGACGCCCTTCCGGAGATTCCAAAACCCAAACTGAACCCCAAACTTCTGGCTAGCTATTTCCAGAAGGTGTGCTCCATACTGTGGCTGTTCAGTTCAGTTTGTCATTTCTCTTTTTTAACAGAATGGGAACATGTTATGTTTTATTTGATCCTCATCTTGAAAATAAATCTTTACAGATTTATTTTCAAGATAAGGACCAAAGATATTTTTAAGATAAGGTTTAGTAAAGATCTAATTCATTTTTCCCCAAATGGATCAATGCCACCAACTGTTTCCACTTTAAAATACACTGCCTGCATGGGACTCAAACACACACACAGTCTCATGAGAGGAGAAGCCCATCATGGGGACAAATGGGACGAATCACCATTGCAATGTGTGACATGAGACACGGCCTTGAAAATGCCATGTTACGCATCTCTCCTGATCCAAGCCTACGTTAAAAGATAACATGTCTATAAAAATAGAAATAGTGCCATGACGGTCCACTCTGACAGCGTATGGCAAACTAGCAACCTGGCTTTAGCAGTGTGCTGCTCTGCACAAGTTAAGCTCTCATCTGCTGACTAATCCAGACCTAAGCCCTGGGTTTCCTCTGTTGCATTGTGGGCCAGACAATCAATGTCCAGCCGGCTCAGAGGGGCCTATGGGTCAATGACCACAAAGAGATGCGATGCTCGCCTGATCCAAGGCTGGATTATTGACCAGGCAATGTGGGCAACTGCCCGGGGCCACAGACCCCCCAAGGCCCTGAAGGCCGACGGTTTGCCACATCTCAGTTGGTTTAAGGTAGAAGACTGCATTAGGTCTGCTGGGACTGATTGCAAGTCTCTCACAAGTGGGTAGGTCCATTTTACGTGTCACAATTAATCCCCACCACGTTACGGGGTTGGAAACGGACTAGCATGGTACTTGGAGGATTCAGGCCCTTCCTGATGCCCTGTGGTGGATTCAAAATTGTAGCCTCTGGCTCATCAGTTCCTGAAGCGTGTGGTCTACCACTGAGCTACTATGTCCCCAAAACCTTGGTCTCAAACATGCATCGTCACAAAATAAAGTGCTGCTTGTTGTTCCTCTGACCCTGCTGCATCACACACAGCCTTGTTTTACATGTGGGTCTGATGACCAAACAGAGTCCTGATCTTGGTATCGACTCCACAAGTACTTCTAAACCACCATGTGCGTGGAGTGCATAGCGATATAATGCATGTCGCTGCCTGTTTACCTGGGCACCTCGGCTCCTTTCCTCACCGTCAACACCAGGTCGCTCACACACACGTCATCCAAGCCGCAATCTTTTGAGAAGGGGACCTGAGGACAGGATGCAGAGACCACATGTTATTTGAGTTTGGTTCAGCTTTGATTCAACCGCAAATTTCCCCTTGTGGGACTAATAAAGGAATATTCTATCTCAACTTCCTACTTCTGTTGTCACTTCCTGCCTGCTATTTTTCTTCCCGTACATCATGACTCCACTGGCCTCAAATCTATGTCTGTTTTATCTGTGACAGAAACCCAGCTCTTCTGAGCGTTGTGGTGAACAACAGGTGGGTGTGAGGGTCTGTGACATGCATTAGTGTTTTGTTTTTCTCTCTGGGTTGGAAGCAGGGTGTGTTTTCCATCCACCTCTTGTGTAATTATCATTAGCTTTAGAACGTCACTTCTTCTGCAAGGGCAAAGACAACCAACCAACCAATCTACCCACCCACCTTTCTGTCTGGTGACCATCCTACTACCCTATTATCAAGGGAAACTCTCACCAGTTTATCCGTCCATTTATTTGTTTACCACAGTGGTTTTTTTTTGGTCTATTCAGTCTGAATAAAAGTTTGCTTAAACTTTATGGTTTGACAGTTCTCAAGTACGAACATGGTCGTTGTTGCTCCAGTGTGAAGAGTATCAAGGAAGTGTGTCTGTGTGTACTCTTGTGACTCATCTCCTCTGTCTGGTTTCCAGAGCCGGTAGTCATCACACAGGAATAACTTGTAACATTCCCACCTTGTCATTACAAATGAAAGGAACAAACAGCTCCTGCTAAACAACCCGATGACTTTAAGATTGTCTTCCACTGTCACGAGGAGCCTTAAATACTGGGCGGCTGATGAATCAGGTTCCAGATCACATGGAAGCCCCGACTGTCAAGTCACCTTCCACTTGACCCATTAGATATGACTATATTGGCAGCTCAGAGAGGACACAACACATCTCCTCGTATTAAACTTACAAAGAACTCCCATGAAGTGGCAGAGAAAACGTCAAGGACGGGGTTTGCATCCTCGTTCTGCAGGCCAACATCCACCTTCAGACTGACGGAGTTGACAAAATCTGGAGTTTCCTGTTGGAAAGAACAGAGACGAGTGAAGATGTTCAATGATGATATCGCCTAAAACCTTCCCATTTAAACACACCTCCTGAGGCTCATCATGCAATGTCTGCAGAATACCGTGCACCAAGCAGATTTAGAGGGAAATCTTTCTGTTGATAATCTGCATCTCCAGTAAGTGCTGGTGGTCTGTCTAGTCGTTTAAGACGATCAGCACTTGCCTCTGATTCAACTTGGTAAAGAAGAGCTGTTCTACACTATGGAGGCCCAAAGTCCCCAAGTCTACATATAATGCACATGGGCACGTATACACATTATGCACTCCACATTCTACATAGGGGGCCACTGTAGCTCAGTGGTAGAGGGCACACTTTAGGTACCGATGAGCTGGATGTTGTAGGTTTGAACCCACCGCAGGATGTAAGGAAGGGTATCCAACCATAATTCCTCATGCTCCATCCAAGTCTGTGTCCAGCCCCACAGAAATGGGGCCTAATCATCACACGTAGAGAAGGCTGACTTGCTTTTCGCTAGAACGACCAATAACCTTTGCATTTGGAAATGGCTGCAGCAGGCTATGGAGCTTCACACATTGATCATTTTGTGTTCTGGAGATACAAACATTAGGATTAATATGTGGCAATAAGTTGGAAAATTAACACTTTTCTTTAAGTTATCACTTATCAACTTGGACTAACTCCAGTTCTTTTTCCTATTGCCTTGCCCAGGGCCATAGAGAGGAGTATTAACCCTCACACGCATGTCTATTTGATGGCGTGAGGAGGCTGGAGCCCATGGAGGACACCCACACAGACACGGGGAGAACATACAAACTCCACACAGACAGGACCCGAGACAGGATTCAAACCAGGACCTTCTTGCTGTGAGGCAGCTCATGCTGACCCCTGGGTCACTGTGCTGCCACAGGCATGGGAAAGTATGAGATGTACTTTCCACTTCATCAGCTCAATATGGCTCAAACAAGCAGCTCCCTCTCACAAGATGACTGCTTCTATATGATAGTTTGACCTATAGGCATTTGGCACACAGCAACCATTTCTCTCATCCCATCACAAAAGACAATGTGATTCTCTACTCACCTGGACATAGACCTGGTAGTCCTGACACACAGGGTTGGATGAGATCTGTAGGTTTCTGGAGAGGAGTCGCTCGTTGTTGAGACTGAACAGTCCACGCGAGGTCACGCGAGAGGACTGCAAGTCAGCATCCAAGGTCAAGTTGTAGGAGAAGTCTTAGAGAAAGGAAGCGAAAGACAGTTTTAGGCTTAATGGCTTGACACACCCACACAATCAGGATGTAAACACAGTATTCCCATCTTTAACCTGTTTACAGACTTTTTTCCATCTAAATTTAAGTACGTTTGGAGTCGGGCGTCACCTGTATCTGAAATCTGAAATCAGTGATAACTCCCATCTTCATTACATCTCTTGTTTGCCAGATTTGTCATTTTCCAGAAATGACTGAAAATAGAAAAATTAACTTTACAGTATTTCTCCACACAGAAATACCAGAAGTTCTGAACTGAAATGTATGGACTGAAATGTATTCTCTGCACTCTGCTCAATCTAGTTTTGGCTCTACAGACATTTTCTTACTGTAATAGTTTAGTGTCTACCCATAAGGGTTACTTATATTATTTTACAAAATAAATCTATTTATTACTAATCAATTTGAATGAATTTCACTTTTCCCAAGAGAAGAAACCAATTATTATTATTCTGGATCCAGCCTCTCCCATCAGGGGTCAGCAGATCATCATCTCCATCTCTTCCTGTCCTCTACATCTTCCTGTCTCACCAGCCACCTGCATGTCCTCCCTCACCACATCATAAACCTCCTCTTTGGTCTTCCTCTTCTCCTCTAGCCTGGCAGCTCCATATTCAGCATCCTTCTCCCAGTATACCAGCATCCTTCTCCCAGTATACCAGCATCCTTCTCCACACATGTCCAGACCATCTCAGTCTGGTCTCTCTGGCTTGCTTATTCTGTTGCTCCATCAACCTGACCATCTACTCTGCAAACAAGAAAGGGCTCAGGGCTGATCCTTAATATAATCCCACCTCCAACTCAAACCCATCGGTCATTCCTACCACACATCTCACCACTGTCACTCTGTCCTGCACCCCTGAATAAGTGATTGATAATGGATGGATGGAAGGAACAATTTCTAAAAAAACGTATATGCAGAGATTAAAATAAGTGGATGTGAGGCATTCATTGTCAAGTGATTTGAGTGGTCGTTAGACTAGAAAACCGCAATATAAGAAGAAGTCCATTTACCATTTACATCAATAAAAACAAATGTTAACCTTTAAATTAGTCTTCTAGCTGAATTTTTTTCATATCTGTAGTAAAGGGATTTCAAAATGTCCACTGAGACCACAAACAGGTTAAAGAAGCAGGGAAGTTAAAATATCTAATTGAGGAAATGAAGGCCTAGTTCTGTTTCTTCGGAGTCGGAAGCAGTCCAAGTTACCAAGGGGTCTGAGTTGGTTTCTGGGCTTGAAGGTGGCGGTGAAGCAGAGGTTGGTGTTGAAGCAGGAGAGTTTGCGTCCGTTAATCACACAGGGCTTAGCCAGAATGTTGATTTTATCCGGTGTGAAAGAGGCTTTGGCTGTGACGGCGGCCATGCCACGAGACCTGAAACATAACAACACAACACCACAGCTGGAGATCAATTCCAACTGGGCCACTGTGAGACGATCAATCCAACTGACTGAACCAGACACAGCCCGCTGCACTGACTTGACGTCAGCCGTCGCCACAGGCCGTGACCCCTCAGACTGGCCCCTGTCGGGCCCACCTACATTAGGATGAGTGAGTATTTTGGGAATATGAGTGTTCCTCACCAGAGCTGCACTACTCTTCCATGTGCCCCGACTGATATGTCCGGTATGGTGTCATCATTCAGATCCCCATAAGCGTCCAGAGATCTCCCAAAATACTGCACCGTTCGATCCAGTTTGGAGCCCAGGATCCTCTGGAAAAAAAATCAAATATTGTTCACTGTATTATAGCAATTGATCATATAGGCCCTCATAACCATATTGCATGCACTTTACCCCGGTAACGCCACCCTATCCTTGAACTAAGAGGTCCACTAGTGGCACCTCTCCTTGCATTTAAGACACAATAGCATGACCTCATCTCATGTGTTTCTTCCCTGTAATCTCATCATGTCCTTAAAGAAGATTTCCACTTCCTCCCAGCTTTTAGACAAGACTGCATACTTGGACACCTGATTGCCAAGATTGCTGATCTACTCCCGGCCCCAAATCATCTTTTTCTCACAGTGTATGAATAAAAATGCATCTGTTCACTGGAAGCCAGACACAGTTGACACATGGTGTGAGCAGACTTTGTCCTTTCACCGCTGAAACTCTTGCTCTGTAACTCCAACTGCTGAATAAATACAAAGGCAACCTTCTGGCAACCTCTTATTTTTCTCACCAGGAAATCCACAGATTTCAATGACACACTCTAGTAATACTTCCTAATGAGAAGCTGTAAATGCTGCTTAAAAAAGAGTAATTGCACCTTCGTAAGAGCTCATAGCACATTTGTTATTATTATAATCATATACCATCATATCTTATAATCATTAATTATATCCATCCATCCATCATCACCCGCTTATTTAAAGCCAGGTCCCAGATTATTATTATCATTATTATCATTATCATTAACAATTAACAATAGTTTCAAGCCATGTGCTGATGCAGGCACTCCCAGTACCTCCCATGACATGAGCCATGTGAGAGATCCACATAGGGGATCTGACGGGGATCTCTTGAACCAAACATTATTTTAGAGATATTTGGAGTACAGCTGCTAAATCATTGCCTTTTTTCCTGTTAGGGAGTTGTTGCTTATCTGATGTGAGGGTCTAAGGACAGGGGGTGGCATAGCTCAGGAGGTAGGATGGTCATCTAGTAATCAGATGATAGGTGGTTCAGTCTCCAGCCCCTGCAGAAAGCGTGTTGAAGTGTCCTTGAGGAGGACATTGAACCCTTCACTGCTCAAGCCCCATGACAAAATGGCGAGGTGTCTAGGATGTTTCCTCACCTTATGCCCTATGAGCGCTGACATGGGGTGTTCATAAGGTTGGCCTCCCAAACCTTAACTACCTACCTGAGAGAACTGATCCCGTAACGTCTTCTTCACACCGTTGTAAATGTATATGACGCCTCTGCCGCTGTCCTCTAACGGGGCTCCGACCACCACGTCGCTGTAGCCATCAAGGTCAAGGTCAGTGACGGCTGAGATGGCAGCTCCGAAGCGGGCGTTCTCCATCTCAGACAGACCGCTGAGGAAACCTTGCTCATTTAAGATTCCCTACATGGATGGGGGAGTTCATAGTTGAGGTCATTAATGGAAGACTGGACTCTGAAACATTCCTTCATTGGTGGAGGGGAAAAAAGTTTAAGTGAATACAAGTTGTGAGTTTTACTACAGTCACAGTCATGCTATTTGAATAGACTAGTACTGTCCTGGGGTCAGCCTTCACACAAGCAGTGGAGCCACTGGACTGGACTAGGACACACTCCCCCTCCCAAAAGGAGATTTGGTCTGGACTGGTTTAGACTACAAGGGTACATGTTTAGATGTCAATGCAGCAACTCAATGGGATAAATCCTGATGCAAAGGAAAAACAGTTGGAATGGTTCTTCACCATATCTTAATCATCATCATCATCATCCCTATTTCCTTCATCATCATCTTCATTATATCAGCAAAATTCCCCTTCTCTGCATTCCCATTATGACAGTGGGTTCATTCATGTTTGTAGGATCTGAAATCTCCCCCGGACTTCCAGTGGGAGTTGAAACTGGATCATTATCTTTGCAAAAGGATTCTGTGACTCAAAATCCAGGAAATGGCTGAGCAGACACCATCACTTCCCAACTCCCATCCTGTTCACCATGTCTACCAACTCGCCCTCCTGTGGAGCCAGTTCAGACAAGCACAACTAAAGCCACTTGGTCCAATCATCGCTTCTTTACTGGGAAGCTGTGACTTTCACCAGTAACCCCTCGTGACCACTACACCCGAAAATATGCATCTCAGTATCTACATTTGTGAGGAAAGAAGAACTGAGATGTGGAAAGAATAACCAAGACCACAGACCATGAGTTTGAAAGAGGGATGCATCAATCACACCAAATACCCAGAGAATCGGGACTGTGTCACCGCTGTGAGCTGCAAGAAACCGAAACCACATCACATTTTATCTGTGCATAGCATGAAGGAATGAGACAAACGTGAGCCTGAACTTCAGAATCACACCCCAGATTTGCCCCCGAAAATGTGTCAATGTTATTTTTCACATCTTTTAAATAAAGAGCTATTTCAAAATTTAAATCATAATCATGGCCATCTCTCTCTGTCTCCTGACTGTCTCCTATCTGTGCTGTCGTGTGGTTTGACAGCTTAGATTAGACTAGATTCTGAACATGCCAGCTTAATGACAGAAACAAAAGCCAAGCACAAAAGGTAATTATTCAGAGTGAAGACTCTGGTGGGGAGTCACACCCTCACTAAAGCCAAATGACATCCTTTCCAAATTAGGGGGCGGAATTACAGAAGATGGAGAGCTGGAGCTCATGGCTTAAAAATGGTGAACAACTATTGTAAAATGAAATTAAAAAAATAAAGAACAGAACAAACTGGATTCAGACATGATGCTCAGAAAGTCTTTTGGATCAGATCTGAGAACTTTAACTTGAAGAAATCAGAATATCCATCCACACATCGTTAACCCCTAATCCGAAGTCTGGTCATGGAGCCTATCCTAGCACTCCTTGGATGAAAGGCAAGTAAAAACCCTGGGATAGGTCACTATTCCATCTCAGGGCTTGAGCAGTTAGGGCTTCGGTGTCTTGCTCAAGGACACTTCAACACATTTACTGAAGAAACCGGGGATCAAACCAACAATCTTCCGATTGGACCCTCGATTTGAACTTAATCTATGCTCAACTCATCCAAAATTCATAGTTTTTTTAAAATCCAATTTCAAATGACATGTACACAGTTTATATGTCCTGTCATTTATGGGACATGGTGACAGACAGCTTCTCATGCCATGTTTACCTTGGTGACAGAGAAGAGGTAGACTCTGCCTTGCTCTCTCTTCAGTTCGCTCATGAACATGGGAGCACCGACCAGCAGGAGGTCCGACACGCCATCCTGGTCCACATCCAGGGGGCAGAGGACGCTGCCGAAATAGGAGCCGATCTGAGACACGACATAATAGGACAGGGATTAATTAGTTGATCAAATGAGCACCAACTCCTTTTGGAAATGCTTTACTTCAGGCATATCGGTGTCTGGGATGTAAAAGACAACATGCACAATGTTTCTAGGTCCAATGAAAATGTCTTTTTCTAAATTAAGTTTTAAAAAAGAAAGTATATTTTCCCAGTCTCACTGTGTTTTATAAAAGAAAGTTTGCTGATGTTAAATCACCCCTAATATCAGAACCACCATTGTGGCAAAACTATCAAAAGGCCCGTAGAGAACCTCTCTTCATGGTTGTCAACGTAACTAAACCATTTCACAGAACCAATCAGCTTCTGGTAAGAAATGACACCATCTGATACTCTGCTATAATTGGACAATCAATGAACATCATCATCAGTTGGTGCTGTTTTAAAATAGATGCCTACTAACTTCATGTTAGTTAGCGAGCTAGCTAGCTAGCGCTAAAAAAGTCAATCTGCAAAGTGTCAGTGTCCAGGAGGTGGCGCTAACACAGGTATAACAACTCGCATGATACTTCTGACACTGACGGATGACTCTCCTAACATTAATATCACAAGAAAAAACTGTCCAACTGATTTAAAACCATTCAACTGGCCCTTTGAATAGAAGTTCTTTTAGCACAACGCAGCTCAACACGCTAGCGGCCACGGCTACACGATGACACCAGTACCTGTTTCCCTCTCGCCGAGTCCAGGACAGTGAGGTGCTTCTGGCTGTTGATGGTGTAGATGATGACTTGGCCCGAGTGGTTGGAGCGAGGAGCGCCGGCCACAAAGTAGTCCCTGGGCCCGTCGCTCAGAGTGCTGACTGAATAGCCTGCAAACAACACACGTTAAACCTCAACATCTGACCCATCTGACCCTGTCCCCGGGTCCACCGCACCCTTACTGCATGGCTGCTGCTGATGTTTTGCACCTTACAGGTTGACTTTGATTACTAACCGAATTACATTTAGCACTTTATACTGCTCGCAGTTTATAGTTGTTGTCTGGACTCTACTTTTGCAGTGCTGGTGTTTCATATTTCTCATCTCTGTCTTGGTATTCTCTGTATGCACCATTTGAGGCCGACACAATGACTATGTCATTGTGCTTGCACACAGACAAAGTTCTTTTATAATGAATTTTCACATAGCACTGCCAGCGTTACCAGTGATGCAGGTGTTGCTGTCTCCTTTCTCTACGAGAAAGGTCTGCAATTCATATCAACAGTGAATAGGCAAGGCATGCACAGATATGTTGCTGATGAGGAAAAAAATGTCACCCTGATAGTCCACCATAGCTCACACTTTCATAATGACATATCCATCCATCCATCCATCCATCCATCCATCCATCCATCCATCCATCATCAAGCACTTATCCAAAAACGGGTCATGGAGTCATACTGGAGTCTAACCCAGTGCTCATTGGGTGAAAGGTAGGGAAACACCCTGAAGAGGTCACCATTCCATCTCAGGGATCCTGAGCCTATAAAGGTTCTGTGTCTTGCTCAAGGAAACTTTGACCATTAAAAACATCCTCAACAAAAAGATTCCCAGCTTTAAAAACAAAATTTTAACTCATTCTCAGTTGAACATGTTGACATTCCTCAATATCCTTGTAAAATCCATCTGTATTCATTCAATCCAACTATCAAAGGCACCACTGTGGCATGGCAGACTGGGCTGGTATGTGCTCCAAGTCTGCAACGGCCCTTTCATACAAAACAACTCGTGCAACAAACCGCCACAGTTCTGGGTTTTCGTTCAGATATGCAGCCTCAGACACGGAGGAGGGAGGCCAGCTCCTACCGAGTAAAGAGCTGTGGTTTCTGTCTTGCAGGATTCTCTCAAAGGCAGAGAAAGGGAGGATGTCTGCTTGAGACCCCGTTTGGTGAACGATTGTCCCGCTCCAGGCGTACGCCCCCACTGCCCCCAGCATCATCACGTCCTACGAAAACATAAGACAAGAATCTCAAACGACAAACACTGTGGTCTAGGTTTTCTAGGCTTCTGGATTCGCTGCCATCTGTATGTGTCTTGCATGTGTCTGGTTGTGGAAAAGTGGAGATTGGCTTTACTCTTCTGCAAAGTTGGAGATCTTCTACATTCATTCATTTCAAGCTCATGTACACTAACAACGAACGTGGAGATACATACTCACAGCATTATGCCAATATGGTAATGTAATGCTTTATTTGTCATTGTGTCATTTCACACAGTTGAATGTGTTCCCTGCATCTAACCCATCCTACTGTACAGGAGGAGTGAGCAGCTGTAGAACCCAGGGACCACCTCCAGTTCATTTTCCTGCTGCCTTGCTCAGGGGCACAGGCAGGAGTAGTAACCCTGATACGCTCCTTTCCTGTAGAGATTCCCCTCATCAGAAATGACATGTAAGGACAGGGGGGTTCACACACCACTCTCACTCCTCTGGGGAATTTAGCTGAGGTGTGAGGTGTGGGAGATGTGGTTCAGGGCGAGTCAACTCAAATTTTACCTGACTCAGGGTCTCTGCGCCACGTGGGAGAAGACATGGCTCTAAGACACCCGCTCAGCTCTCACAGACAAGAAGGAAGACACCATGATGTTGCTTGGTTACCTGTTTCCTGGAGTAATGAGCACTGAAGCCCACTTGGGACATCTCCATCTTGAAGTTGTTGCCCCCCTTGCCGGTGCCTTGTGAGAGAGAGAGCTCAGGTCAAACTCGAGGCATGTGAGGTCAAATACTTCAGACACCATGTAGAGATACAAAAAAGGGGAGAGCAGACTGACTGGTGTGAACGACACCGAGTGTGGCTGCATGTTTCTGGGGAGGGCTAACAGTGATGGACTTGTTTTGACATGTCAACCCGAGGCTCCTCCGGCAGCAGGGAGGATGGTGCAGCATCTGTGGGCCTGATTACATATATGGACCAGGAAGTGGGAGGACGTGCTACGTACCCTCTATGTTGAAGATGCGGTTTCCCAGCGTGCTAGCTATAGTGGAGAGGGCGGCCTCTTCAGACACGTTGAAAAAGTACTGCTCTGTGGGTAGGCTGGCAATGGACTTGATTTCAGCTACAAGGTTTTTAGTGTCGATGTTGTTTCTAATGTAGTAACCCAGGACCTGAGGAGAAGGAAAACAGATTCAAGAGAGGGCATGGAAGGCAAACTGCAAGACTGTGGTTAGGAATCATCAACAAACAAGCAGAGTGTCAGAAATCTACACAAAACAGACAAAGTCCATTTTGACGTGTCCCCATGTTATGGGCTTGGACACAGACTCAGATGGCACTTGGAGGCTGGATGCCCATCCTGATGCCCTGCAGTGGGTTTGAACCTGCAACGTCAGCTCCCGAAGCACACACTCTACCACCAGGGCTCCTTATAACCTCCAAAGATGGACCCCACCCCCACACACACACAGGAGTCATCCTACGATCACCACAGCTGTACTGCACAGCTGTCATGAAGACAGCGTGGGTTTAACGAGGCCACACATGAGGACTTACAGCGATACCGAAACGAGTGATTCCCAGCCTCTCACACTCTGCGATGACCTCTCCCCTGCTGGCTACATCGTGCGACTCCCCGTCGGTGACGACCACCATCACTTTGGCAGCGCCTGCACGGGCACCATTTACTGAATCGAAACCCTTTTGACTGAGAGAATGGACAGAGGTTACTCATTTCCCCACAAAAAGCAGCTAGCACACTAAAGGCTCATCGGACCTGATGCTCTGCAAGGCATTCAGCAGACTGCAAAAACAGATTACAGGTCCTTCACTACACAGATGACCCAGCCATGTAGAAGTAGCGTAGATGTGACTGAGCTATGGGATCCATCCATCCATCCATCATCAACCCCCTATCTGAGGTTTGGTCCCGGAGCCCTGCTGGACCCTGGACAGGTCACCGTTCCATCACAGGGCTTGAGCAGTTACAGGAACAATGTCTTATATGACGATGTATAAAATTTACCCGGCCTAGGAGAGACATGGGCTCAAGTGTGTTTCTTAATCTATGGACAGGTCAGACATCCATTTTTGGAGCAAAATTACAGTCTAAAAACGATTAACAACCAGCTCAGGTTCAAGGGCATTTTGATGTTCAGCTATTCAATGAATCTTTGCTCTCAACATGATTGATGAGCATGGAACTGATAACCAACTGATAACCATCTGTGCCTCCACGTTGCCACGCTAAGTGATGTGATCACTGAGTGAAGTCATGCACCTGAACTAAGATGGGTGGTCATTTCTGAGGAAGAGAGAGCTCATTTTTACATGTGACTCTATTAGTCCCCACGTTGTGAACACAGACTTAGATGGAGCTCGGGTGAATAAGGCTGGATGACTTGCCTGACCTCCTGCGGTGATTTTGAACCAGCAGCATCTGGCTCGTCAGTTCCCAAAGTGCATGCTCTACCCCTTTATTCACCTTATATTCAAGTTTAACAGATAATTAGAGTTTATCTCCCATCAGAGTTCAAATACACCTATTTACTTGGTATTACTTGGTTATAATGGGGACCTGCCCAGGGTGTTTCTCCCCCGTCCGCCCACTGAGCATTGGGGTGGGCTCATGACCTGACTGCAGATGAGCGGTTGATGATGGATGTGTGTATGGATTACTTGGTTATTTCTGCATGACCAAGTGGGACTGATTTTTTTGGCTACTGGGCAGTTTGATGCAGATCAGTAGAAATGGACAGACACAACAATAAGCATATAGATATGAGTAAACACAGAGACAAAGCATATGAATAAATGAAGCTACACAGTAGTGTTGCCACCCACCTGGCATATTGAATAGCGTGAAAGGTGTTGGTAGAAAGACCGTACATCTGCCTGATCCTGGAGGCTGCAGAAAGCACTTCCTCTTTGGTTTGATAATCCTTCAGTGTGAATTCAAACCTGGGAACTTCCCCATACTGCACGACGCTAACCTGACACGGTGACAGACCAGAAGGTAAAATGGACTGAGGCAAAACGGCAAGCAGGCACATCAAGACTTCAAATAAGAAATGCAGAATAAGATCAAAGGAAGTGTAAAAACAGCAAATGGACGGATGGATGATAAAACCCCATTTTAGAGAACTGTTATAGAATAACAGAGTAGCAAAAGTTCAGGATTGTAGAGTGAAGTGTAAAAATGTAGCTGAAGTCTCCCTTAACGACAATGGTCAACATAAGAGTTCTGGGTTAGTTGGGTAGTCTGAACAGCAGGTCGGGTCGGGGCGAGTCTTGAATCTTCTGGGTCCTGTGCAGTGTAATGACATGATGCTGCTTGACTGTGCCGTGTTTAAACAGTCAGCAGACTGTTCCCAGATGAGCCGAGAGGTCGAGGAGGCTCATCATCTGGAGCCCATCAGATACAACATAAATGATGACCTACCTGGGTTTTCTGCGGCCCGATGTCCAGCGCCGGTATCAGTTTATGGAGAAACTCGTTCATCGGATCCCAGGGATAAATGCTGTTGGAGCCATCCAGAACAATCACAATGTCCATAGGACCTCCACAAGCTGGAGATGAGACAGGGTAAAGAGGCTGATACAAAATGTAAAATATGGCGGT
>OMLC01047042.1:31264-45135 GCA_900302585.1 Regalecus glesne | reverse complement strand
GTGTGGAGCCTAAGAGCCGCTGCTCGTATCCGACTAGAGTAGCTACGATTCTGTGAGATGAGAGAATAGAAAAAGGAACCCAGTCAGATTCTTACCAGCAGCCGGAGGCAAAATCTCCCCCATTTCTTCATCTCACTCCAAAAGCAAACGGACTGAGAGAGGCACACGGGCCAAGAGACAGACAGGCTAAGAGACAGACAGGTCAAGAGACAGACAGGCTAAGAGACGGATAGGTCAAGAGACGGACAGGTCAAGAGAAAGAAAGAGAGAATGAAGAGTAAGACTTCCATTCACACCAGTCACTACTGAGCAGCTGGAATCAGACTCACTGAGGACCATAACTGAAAAGGAAACAGGCGAGGAGGAGGAGAGATGACCGAGTCACTAGTGTGTGCTTCAGAGAGATAGACAGACAGAGAGAGAGACAGAGAGAGAGAGAGAGAGAGAGAGAGAGAGAGAGAGAGAGAGAGAGAGAGAGAGAGAGAGAGAGAGAGAGAGAGAGAGAGAGAGAGAGAGAGAGAGAGAGAGAGAGAGAGAGAGAGAGAGACAGAGACAGAGAGAGAGACAGAGAGAGAGAGAGAGACAGAGAGAGATAGAGATAGAGAGACAGAGAGAGAGAGAGACAGAGAGAGAGAGATACAGAGAGAGAGAGAGACAGAGAGAGACAGAGAGAGAGAGAGAGAGAGAGACAGAGAGAGACAGAGAGACAGAGAGAGAGAGAGAGAGAGAGAGAGAGAGAAGAGAGAGAGAGAGAGACAGAGAGAGAAGACAGAGAGAGAGACAGAGAGAGAGAGAGATAGAGGTGCTTTGAGCCACAGGGGTGGAGCTAGTTAACACATGGGGTTGTGTTACAGTCTGTCATTTGAATAGCAGTGAGCACTCCCTGCCTTCCTAGTTCCCTCCTCAGTTCATAAGGGCCCTAGTAGTTTGTCAAGTTTTAGCAACTTGACATCCGAGTCTACTTGTCCTATATCACTGTGTGAAGAATTGACCACTTCTTTTTCTTTTTTCTTACTGTTCCCCCTTCGTGTGAAATGGATTGACTAAATACACCGTAATAAGATCCCCTTTTCACTTTACACTGTCAGCACAACTTATATTTATCCCTTGGCACTCATAACCATCTATTTTCTCACACATCTGAGCCCTCTGCATCACTATGCATAGAGACTGTGGATAAGTTGATGAAGCTTTCACAAGGAAATGAACACGAGTCAAAAAACACTGTTCGGGTGTTACAATTATTCACTCACAAAGGATTACTGAAACCATCACACCAATCTGCTAGTCTGGGGTGCGAGTAAGCCCAGTACACATGTAAGAGAGATGAGAGGAAATCCAAAGGGGCAAATGTATCTGGCACCATCCAACGATTCACCAGGCTTAATGCATTCAGAGCCACTGTGGCATGGCAGGATAGAGTTAAATTAGTCGACTGGTGAACCCAAACACTAGACTGTTATGTTGTGAACAAACAGAGGATGGTCAATCAGTCCATCTGCGAGTGCTTTTGTGAAACATTCTTCTGAACCAAACCCCATCTCTGAGTCCACCCTTGCATGGTTAGAGAGGGTTAGGGGGGAAAGAAGGTCTGTGGTGTGAGGTGGACCAATTCAGGTCTGTATTGTGCTGGACCGGAGTCAAAAGTGTGCTTACCAGGGCTGCAGCAGGGAGCAAGCCCTCCACGTTGTCCTGATGCAGGGGTCTGAGTGTGCCCTGACAGGTGCTGTGTGTGGTGGTTGTGGGTGGCTGTGTGCTGGGGATTCCTCCTGGCACAGGCTGTGCTGTCCTTTGGGGTTGAGAGGGTGTATGCACATGTACGGTTGATTCAATGGGTGCAAAGACTAGTGACTCTACAGGCTGAGTCTGTGTCAGATGCAGCCCAGCCTGTGTTTCCTCTGAGCTGGGTGGAAAATGTGGGTCTGGGGGCTTCTTCTCTGGCACTAACAGAGCCTTATTAGAAGATGGGGAAACTAGAGGTTGAGGTGTCTGCACTGACCCCACACCACTTTTCACATAAGTTATAACAGAGGTTTGAGCCGTCTGGGCATCTTTCACAACAACCAAGTCTCCTTGTGTGTGCTCACTAGATGTGTACAAGTCTGTGGGTTGCGTCTTCAGCTCCTCTGAGCCGCTGTCATACCCCCTCCATGCAAGCACCCTCTGTCCCTTCATGAGCTCCTGACACAGGAAAAGAAGAAGGAAGAGACGAGGGAGTAGATCATTGTTGTGGATTTATTTCTTTTTGAGTGTTTTTTGTTCATGTTCTGCTGTGTAAAGGGGTGCTGGAAAACATCCACAAGATAGCGAGAAGAAGAAAAAGGTGAACAGTCTACAGTACAGTACATGCAATATAATCTAAGGAGTCTAAGCAGTGCTGCTTTTGGGTGAAAACCTTAAAACGACCTCCTACTAAAACAAAATAGTAAACTTTTCAAAGAGCTATTTCTTATATCTTTACACTGAACTGCCACACATGAACTGAAATTACACTGCAGTGGTCTTTGAGTCACCGAAGCCTGGATAATCGGGCAATTTTAGACCGATCCAGGACTCGCAGTCGTCCTTTTGTAGTGAGTAAAAGCCAACAAACCAAATGGTGTTAAGAAGGTTTTCACCTGTAAGCAGCCCTGTGTGGAGTTCCATTAACGTCAAAGCAGTGCATTTTCATGGCCATAAGAAATCATAGCAGAGACGTTCTCACAGTCTAGATGTGATTTCTAGAGAGTGTCTTTTAATCTTGACTCAAGGCTTTGGGGAAGCCGTCTCCTCTCTATCCTGCTGCCAGGCAGTGACAGTATAACAATGCAGAATAATTACTCAATTAATCAATATCAAGTGCTTATGTAAACAACTAATTCTGAAAAGTGAACATAATTCTGCGGAACTGGTCAGAATACAAAAGGCAGATAAACATGGTGACCAAGCAAACGGATGACTTTTCTAACACACAGTCCCTGCCTTGGTGAATTGAACTCAGACACCCTCGGATCAGTCACTGATCAGAAATCTAATATATCACTTTATATAATTCACATCTCAAAAGTGTTTAGTCAAATCCATGACACATTATTACAAAACATTCCACAAAAGTGACTATTAGTACAGTTTAAGTGAATTAAAAAGGACTTTCAGAAACTTGCATCAAACCTCCAACATTAAGGTCTATGCAAAAACACAGCGTTTATCAACAACATTCAATCCACACATGCTGGAAACCATTAGAAACTCTTCTTTCTTACTGGGGAAACGGTACTGATTTGGTTTATGGTTAGCTTTCATCTGTCATCCATCAACTCAGTGGCAGATGGCTTGCCTCGACAATTCTTGCTAACAGCGCTGAACCAAGTACACATCGCAGCTATGTTGTCTCTGAACAGGCAGAAACGCTCACATCGAGCTGCAGAGCTCAGCAGCCCTTCATGTAAAAAACTAGTTAAATCTACCAAAAGCAGGTTTGCAACAAACTTTACGTCACATTGCATACCGACTTCATGAGCCCAACGCTCACATTAGCCATCCTCTCCCAGAAACACCACAGGCAGACCTACTGGAATCTAAACATACGACGTAAACACAGTAGCTGCAGGTGAGCATCCTACTCGATGCTCATGAGATCATCAGTCTTCACACCATGTAAATGCACTGAAAGGTAGACAGATGGAGCAGTCCTAAAAGATGTTTGTCGTTCTCAGCTGAGCTCTAATGGAAAACTGAGGTGTCAATAGGTTTCTAGTGGGGCTCTAGGAGTTTTAGATCTAGGAGACAACACATCGCTGCTGGGACACAGAGTCCGGTTTGGAGAGGCTTACAGACGAGGGTGTGTTTACCATGCTCTCAGGCAGGCACTGTGTTGTGACTGAGCCCTGGCGTTTGGATCCATCCTCAGGCGAGCTTGTTCCTGAGGCAGCAGAAAGGCCCTCTGTGTCCTGGGGAAACACCATCATGGTTACAACACAAATCACATCATCATAACCAGCTCTGTAGTCCTTCACTCTGTAGGGTTAAACACATCAACAAACAAAACAACAACACCAAAACAACGGGGGGCCTGTCCAGGGTGTTTCCCTGTGTCCTGAGTACTGGGATAGGCTCCAGCACGACTCCACAACCTGACTGGATAATCAGTTGACGATGGATGGATGGAAAACACGAGCCCCATAGTAACTGGTGCCCTCGATGTTCATGTAAATGATGAAACGTATCTGCTCATCTATGTGCTGTTAAGTCATCAAGTCATTTACATCGTTCTTAGAGCAACGTGTCAATCCAATACATTGTCAAAATCAATTAATTGATTCAAATTGAAACTGAAAGCAGTCCAGGAACATTGGTTTTGACACAGTGCGTGTAAGCTGTCAAGACAAAAGACCATGACCAGTAAAGACTGCAGGAGGCTGGACTCAGGCTATTCTATATCAGAGATCTGCAGGCACATGGTAGGTGTTTAGCAGACCTGGTTATATGGGAGGACTGGCAAGGAGTTCAACACTGGAATAAGCCTAGAATCCTACAGTGCATGTGACCATGAGAAACAAGGGTTCACAGCATAGGATGATTTCGATGGCCAAAATAACAGGACAAAAGGTGGATCCCTACTTCACAAAACCAGATTTTTTTCTACTTAAGGTATGATGACTAGTTTACCCGTCTATTGTCTTGGGGCTTTTTGTCAGCGGGTTCACCAGTGTCCCGCCTGTCTTCACCCTGACATCAAGCAACAAACCACTATTGCAATCAATTGAATAAAGACTATAGCAACATAAATCTGTCTATGGTGAAAAGTGAGGAAAACTATCTTTATACGGGAAATATGAAGTACCAGTAACTTATTATGAATGCACAAATCGTATGCATTTTTTAATTACCGAGTTGTTGGACAAATGTCAAACGCTAGACACTGGTCTATGTTGTCATATAGAGGAAGACAGAAAACCCGGACAGATGCACAGAGAAATGGATGGCAGGTGAGTAAACAGATGATTAGAAATCTGCACCATTGTTTAGGGAGGAAAACAGAATATGTTGAAGGGTTAGAGAGAGAGATGATGCTAGTGTGGAGGAGACCTCAGTGCCTAGAGTGAAGCGGGGGGCAGATTAGTCATGATTTATATGAAGAGCGGACTGTGGTCGAGTGTCGGGTCAAAACAGCTCAAGGAGCATTTGTTTTCACCAGCTTCAAGAACCAAATGGGTGGGGCATATCACATAGCACAGGTACCATAAGCATGTTAGGAGTGTTTTTTTAAAGGGTGAAAAGCCACTCTAAGACAAGGCCCAGTGTTTTCTAAAGATTGTTCCATTATTCTATGTCTTGTGTAGACTATCTGGAAAACCCCAAACAAGTGACACCTGAGTAGGTCGGATCCAATAACCAAACGTGTCCGAGTGCTACTTGATTCAGACCCGCTGAAGATGTTCACACAGTGTGTTTTATCCCATTCCCATGGGAAAAGTGACGCCATCGGGTGAAAATGAGATGAGCTGGAGGAAAGTGATGCCACCAGGAGGACGTGAGGAGAGAACGGGCGTGCTGGGTTTTTTTTTTTACCTCAGGAGCTACTCTTAGGACAGTATCCCAGAGCCACCACAGTACACCTTTTCCTCCTTCCTCTGCTCTCCCCTGGTCCAAACCCTCTTCCTCTTTTTCTTCTCCCGGGTGGAGCACATCGATACACTCCTGCTGTCATGGAGATATGCATGTGCAGTCACAGAGCAGTGGTCAGCTCTTGGTACAGCAATGTAGATGGCCTTTGTTGCTGTTGTCTCTTGCAGCTTTTGACGATTTCACTTGCAATGCACTACCTCACATTCACAAGGTAACACACATTCATGCCTTTTGTAACCACAAAGGTTGCAAAAGACCCGGAAGGTTGCAGAGAAACATGTCAAAGCAAGACACTGTTCTCCTAATTGCTCTGCGCTGTGATGGACTGGTGACCTGTCCAGGGTGTTCCCCTGCCTTTGGCCCAATGGGCACTGAGATAGGCTCCAGTTCCCCCACGACCTGACTTTGGACAGGGTGGATGGACTTGTTCTTGTTTATATTGCAATGAGTTTTGATACATACTCAATAATCCAGGTATGGAAATCACAAAAAGAGGTGAATCAGTTCAACTGGATCAGAAGTTTATTTAGAAACGTTTCGTCACTCAACCAGGTGACTTCTTGCTAACCAGTGTCTTGCTCAAAGACACTTCGACATGCTTCTCTGCAGGTGCGGGGCTCAAAACCTGCAAACTTCCAATTGACAGATGACCACTCAACCCACTGAGCCATGCTGCCCAACAAACGCTACATTTGAAATGAAACCTACAAACATAGAAAATGCAGTGCACAGATTTTAGCTTTGCATGAATCTACACCCCATTTGTCTCTGTATCTGTCTGCCTGATGCTAAATACGAACATAGTCAGTCACAGAGGATGCGGAACAGAAGGGAGGTCGGGTTACAGGTGAGACAGGTTCCATGTGAGTGGGAATAAATTAGAGTAAACTGGGTAAAACTATAGTTGTAAAATTCTAAATATATTACACACATCAGACATCATTCTTCAGGCAAGATCACAACAAAAGTGATGTAGAGATCAATACTTTTGAATGCACCAAACACATTTTTAAAATGTTAGGTGATGATGATGGAGTTGTTGCAAAATTCTAAAACAGACACTTCATGTTTTTACCTGGTTGTTCTCTAATGAAAATTATTTCCATACAAAAACACATTATATGGTAAGTGGTGGCCATGAGTTCATTAGATCAGGTAAACAAACACTTTAGTCTGAGCACAGAGAAATCATTTGTCCTCTGATCCAAAAGATACAAAGACACCAACAACCAGTATGATTCATTCTTCTGCTTGTTAATGTGCCCGGAATTTATTTTAATGTTAATGAGCTTTCACCCCCACATAACAACTGAAACATTTCCAGTCAAAGACACATTCCACCATTCTCCCATTGCTACAACAGATCACAGAGCCCATTGGATGAAGTTTTTGTACTTTCTCACTAATCTGAGAACAAAGTCTTTTGTTGCCTCTGTGCTGTTGGTATCTTCAGTGGCATTCTGATCAGACCAGCCCCCTTCTTTGTATTCTACAGATGATAACTTCTGGTTAATGTCACTACAATAAAAGTTAATTAACCCTTAGCTTGCTGAAACCAGTTTGTTCTATGCCCTGTGAACTTCCTTTTATCATGGTTAAGGTCTACCATTCCTCAATGCCTTCCAAATCAGCTCTGATGTTCCTGAAGTTTGGAGTTGGTGTTCATCTATTTGTTTGTCAGGTTGGCATAGAAGAGAATGAACAAGAAGGGAAAGATAGTTGGCTTTCAGGATTGCCTACCTGAGATGTGTCTGTTGTCCAAGAGGGTCCCTGTCCAGGAGTGGATTCCTCCACTGTCGAAAGTCTAAATCCAGACCTCCTCATCACATCCTCCTTAAAACGGACAATTTGGACATGGCCCTGTTTCATGGTGTTTTGCTGTGAGATGGTGGGGACCCCAGATAAAGACATGTTACATATGTTACCTTGCATCTTTAGTGTCCTCATTTTAAAAGTTCTGTTTACTGTCGATTCTACCCTCACAATGTTTTTAAATATTATCACTTAAACTACTATTTAAAAAAATTACATTGATTCTAAAATTGCTAAGCTGCTGATTGTTACTTGTATTAGGCTGCACATTTTTTATAAATAAAGGACAAAGGTGCCTTAAATGTTCTTGGAGTGGCTTTCTGAGGGTAAGCATACTACTGGTGGTACGTGAGAAGATAGATAAATAGCCTATGTAATGAGCCTAATGCAGAACAACAAATGAATACATACATATCAAATGAAAACACCAAGTTAACCACAAAGGCAAAATAAACAACTGAATGTAATACAAATGAATTTAAACTTAGGCTGTTAAAAGTCCTGTATTCAATGATATAAAATTCAAAAGCATTTTTGACTGAATAGACCATCTCTCCCATGCTCCTCTCATAGGTCACCTAATCCAAGTGGATACTACGGTAACTAGAGAAGATGCCAAAAAGTTAGCCTTAGCTAACCAGTGACTGGATCATTTTCATGTGTAGACAGTCAAATCTAGGGAGGAAAGAAATGGATCAGTGCCTTAAGTATGTCGTCCCTCCAGACAGCGGGAATGAATTTGGTAACACAGGAGAAACAACGGAAAAGAAAAAGAAAACGACGTCCTTAGTACGTCAATTCCAAGAGCAGCATTTTCTGTTTGGATTTAAACATACAGCCTCTGATCCACCACAACCATTGTGTTTTCTTTGTATGGAAAAGTTAACATACACCAGCATGAAACCAGCCACTGAGCACCTAAAATGTGGCCTGCATTGGCCAGACAGCAGAATACTTTCACAGAAAGCTGCCTGAGTTTATAAGAAGTCAGTCAGACACAAGGAAGGCAACGACGGTTAAGAAGGTTGAATTCTGGGGGAGAAAATGAGCCGCGAGCTCAGTGGGCAGAGCGCACACCTATATAAGAACAAGTCCATTTACCCCAAAATGTACAATTCGAGATTTAGGTTGCTTCCTTCAGCTTGATACTTACATCACATCTGATGGTGACTTTGACAGAGGACCTACCAATACCGCAAACTGTAGATTAACCGCCAAATTCAACCAATTCATTCACACAACCAAGGTTAGTGTATTTCTTATTCTCTACATTTAACCCATCCTATCGTATAGGAGTCGTGAGCACCTGCTGTCAAGCTTAGTAAGAAGTTCAGTGTCTTGCTCAAGGACACCTTGACAGGGCCTGAACCATCAATCTCTGATTATTAGATGACAAACCTTCCTCCTGAGCTATGCAGTTTTTAATACAGGATATTATACTGGCTGGTTGAACAGTAGGTCATAGCCATGGTTTGGAGAGTGCACTGATGTTACCTGCCCCCTTTCCATCTGACGGGACGATGATTGAGCAGTTGAGCTGGATGCGAGCGGCCTGGCTAGAGTTGGGGTTGGAGGCTGTTGTAAGAACAAAGCAGGAACTTTCTGTAATAGGAGAAAATTTCAACTGAGTAAGGGCAGCCGACGTGTCATTTCAAGAAAAAATGCATCAGCCATGCTTCATCTCCATAGAAGCTCAGTGGGATAGAAAACTCAAAAGAAATAACTTTAATATTTAAAATCATGGAGTTTTTACATAAGCTAGTTAAACCATATAAACCAGTTAAGAATAAAAAGACTTGTCATTGTCATTATTATCATTTTCTTTGAATTAGAATTGACTGATTGATTGATAAATTGATTGATTGGTTGGTTGACCAATTGACTCATCCCTTGATTGATTCATCATTTGAGCGATCCACATATAACTCAACTGACTGGCTGGTTGAGTGACATTGATAGTTCAAGCTACCAATTTACCAGGCAAACTTACACAAGGAATTAAACTAAATCACTTGGTCATATATAACACATGGGATTACAAAATTATCTATCATGTGTATGTATAAGTAGGGAAAGGAAATTTGGAGATCAATGGCAGTTTTCTGTACAGCATGTATAATACTAGGCATGAAGCTAGCAGCTTGATGGCAAGGTAGTAACACAAAAAGATGGATTAATTGACCTTTTCCAGTCCCAGCAAGAGGGTTTGGACCTGGTCCACTATAGTGAAGACAGTGAGGGTCCCAGCCGTTTCTGGTAGACTGAGGCCAGCTTTACCCTTCTGGATCTCTGCAACAGTCTTCCTCAATGACTGGATTTTCCCCTCTATCACCTATGTACAAACAGAATCAAGAGGATACTAGTGCGACACAGGAAGAGGGCTGTGGGTATACACCCGATACCAGCTGACCATGTCAGTTGGAATTCTCGCATTCTGCTGACTTTATGTTACCATTCCCCGTCATTACATCTTGGGCTAAGTGCTACCCAAAATGACTGTGACTAGTGCAAAGAAATACGAATAAGCTAGAAGGTCTTTACGGATGCTTAATAATACATGTCAGGAAATCCCCCCAAAATTGAACGTTTTACTGGAAAAAATGTTTCTTTCAGTGAAACGTTGTGTCCAGTTTAACTGATTAAACTTTTTTGTGACAAACAATCTGAAGGATTTCATAATCGTAATATCAAACTGGTGGATTCAGCCAGAGCTTTATCTAGTCCTGGCAAAACATTAACATTAAGTGGGGAGAAAGGTCTGGTCATGTCTTGATGCATGCTCGATAATCCAGGTCAGGGAATAACAAAAAAGGAAAATCAGTTCAGTTTCAGACTGAAGATGTTTCCTGTTTGAGTGATGAAACATTCTGAATAAACTTCTGATCCAGTTGAATTGATTCACCTTTTTTACGATAGGTCTGGTTATGTGGGACAAAGGGAATACCAACCACAAACATCTGGCCCAAAGTTGAGCTACGCAATCTTCTCCCATTTTGAGCAGAGAAATCAAAAGACATGTTAGTATTGGAAGCTCAGAACTCCTCCTTATTTCCTCTGAAAATTATATAGCTTATATTCACTGAAATCATAACACGTGTTTGCAGAAATCAAAGCAGTCTTCGCATCACTTTGACCTTTTAAAATGCTAGATGAAATAACATTTCAATTATGTCAGTATATTTAAACTAACAGATGCATTGGATTGACCTTGAGGAAGCTGGATGAGCTTTTCCTCAAACAAGGAAAACCATTGTGTCAAAAGTGAATGGAAATATTGAGTTTGACTGATTCTGTATGTATCTGTTGACCATCAAGGCTCCCTTATACCTTTAGACTCTCCTCTCTCGGGCTGGGGAGGGCTTCTGGAGTTGATAATAAATTCTTGAGCTCAGCCATGTTCTTCTCCATTATCTTAACTTCACTTTCAATGGCCTCCACCTCCTAAAATGCAATATTATTGATAACTTTCACCATTTCAAATTAGGAGACCAATCAACAGAGGGGATGGAAATGAGGAGGCGTAGACTGCAAAATAGGGAGAAGCATCCAGAGGCCAAGAAGGAAACTAATAAAAATTGACAAATTTAGACAATTAAGAGAAACTAAGCAGTCAAAAAGAAAGAGTCAGAAATAACAGGGCTCTTGTTTCCGGATGGCACAAGGTTGGTGGTAGTACTAACAAAGATGTAGGGAAATTTTATTTGGGCACAAGGTGGTTTTTCTCGCTCAAAAATTGGCGAAGGTAAAGCTGTGTCAATCAAAATTAGGCAGTGCAAGTTTGGTATTAAATAAACCCAAATATTATACTTGTCTCTCTACCTGCTCAGAATATGTCTTAGCCTAGAGGCAGGCCTCGTGTAGTAGTTGCAGACTTTAAGCGAAGGTGCACTAAGTATAGAAGGAGGAAACTCCTTCCTCCTTTTCTCCCTTAGTTGTTCTGGACTTCCGGCATCAATTACGAAATTGGTAGTTCACTCTAACAGAGCGCGCTGGTTTTACAGGGAGAGTAGGAGTGTAGTAGGAGTCCTAATGATAATTTATAAATTTCTAATCCAACTCTTTTTAGAAATGCAACTTCACTGCATCTGATTACTGTCAGTGCAGCATGTCCAGAAAATAGCAAAAAAGTAGTGGCCACACCTTAGATCAACTTGTGTCATGAACTAGCACCAGTGCCTTCGACAGAGCTATGATCCGGGAACTAGAGCCCTAAAACATCAAGGAAAAGAAGACAAAAACAGAGGAACGGAAAACGAGATTTTATGGGACTCACAGTGGCAGCACGCTCAAGTTGAGACAACGGAGCCACAAAGTTGCTCTGAACAGCAGCCATTTGGTGGTCAGCCTCAGTCAGCTGTTCCTGGAGGGAAGTGATGTCACAAACCTGCGACAAGTCCTTCAGGACCAAACTGAAAGTCTGAAGGGTGACCCTTATCTGCTCAGAATCATCCAACACTGACTGTAATGAAGACAAAAGGAAATGTCAATAAAGACTTAACAAAAGATAAACAAAAAGGCTCCTCATTGTTCGATTCTTCTCTGCTCTATCCACTCCTTCACTGATCTGACCACTCACATAACTGTTAATATTGTGAGTCTTTGAATGTGTTGCCGAATTTTGTGTGAAATACGTTGTACACAAGATAAATTGTCTTCTCTGTGCGCCCCGAGAAAAAGAATCAGTCAAGTTAAATCAAGAAACTGGGGACATGCAACTCTAGTATTCAAGGGCAAAACTTGTGGTTCAAGTATTTAAATAAATAATTAGATTCCCTCATCAGTCCCACAAGGGGAAACTTGGGTTTCTCTGCAATTTGACCCATCCTGTTGTATAGGAGCAGTGAGCTGCCAACATATGGTGCTCGGGGAGCAGTTAGGGGTTCAGTGTCTTGCTCAAGGACATCTCGACATGCTGTATGCAGGACCGGGGATTGAACCTGTAACCTTCTGATTGCCAGATGACCGCTCTCCCCGCTGAGCTATGCCACCCCCTACTATTATAATAGTGTTTCATCATTCAATTCAGCATAGAGAAATATAGAATGGTATAGCACAGTATGTGATATAATAGTATTGTAAACTACATCATAATACAGCATAGTACAACATGGAATAGTGGCATATAGTTTAATGGAGTGCAGCATTGTACAGTGTAATGTTGTAGCACACTATTTCATAATGTAATATCTGTTAGCAGAAGATACAGAAATACACCATAGCTTTGTTCAGGCCAAAGTTTACAGACCCGTAGTGCGTTGACATGGCTGGTCAGACATTTAGCTGTGGTATAGGTACAGGGGGCACTGAGCCAGGACTGAGCTTCATTCATCCAGCCTTTGGAACTGTTAATCATCTCTTGGTGCTGTTGAAGCCATGTATGGACCTGTCCACACCATGAATGACATGACACAAACAGACCATTTTCAAACATCATACACAAAGAAATGATCATATATGAATGTCGATTACACATAAATTACAGCATATTTTTGATCTGTTCTTTCTTGAATGACAGATGATACAGAAGAAATAAACATGTGGAATTCTCTACATTTTAACCTATCCTATTCTATAGGAGGAGTGAACTGCCATCATGTGGCAGCTCAGGGAGCAGCTAGGGGTTCAGTGTCCCGCTCAAGGACACCTCGGCATGCTTTGTGTAGGACCGGGGATCGAACCTCCAACCTTCTGATTGCCAGACGACCACTCTACCCAGAGCTATGCCGCACTGAGATAAAGAGCTGAGGGGATACATTAAAATATCCTTTAAAAGGACATTTCTACATCAGGAAACACTACAGAGAAGAACTTCCACTTGGTGTAGCAAAGTTCACACAAATGACCAAAGAGTGGCAGCATCCACTCTGATATACTAGTTTGGCGAGTTGATTAAGACTTGGGATCTACATGATCATTAGTAATGATAACATCACATTCTTTTATGAAAGGTCATAAGATGCAAATATTAACAATAAACAACACTAACAAATAACTAATGAAATATTAAAACATCAATAGCTGCATTTCAACAGAGAGTTGCTCATCCTGATTACTAAAAATACAAGAACAACAATGAAAACCACTTCGGCCACAGAGTCCTTTTTGTATTTATCCCTAAACAATGGCAGTAGAACTTGATATTTCAAAGCCAAGTCATGCAGGCCCACACTCTCAGGTAACCACAGCCTTCCCAGGCCCTGCCTTCATTTGACTGCTCACTTAATAAACCAGCTGTTATAACCGACTATACACTGGGGCCACGGTGGGTCAGTGGTAGAGTGCACCAAACATCAGAAAATTATGTTCAGCTCTGATTCAGCCTACTTGAAACAGATTTAAAATGACGTTTGTTTTAAAAGACAAGACATTTAAGGATGATCAACTTTGTTACTTGAGCTACAGACTGAGTGCTATGTATGGTTGCTTATATCATAGAAGTCCAGACTCAGAGC
>OMLC01047042.1:10804-28441 GCA_900302585.1 Regalecus glesne | reverse complement strand
GGGGGGGGGGAGAGAGAGAGAGAGAGAGAGAGAGAGAGATAGAAGTGAAGAGACAGGATTGATAGTGGAGAGAGCATTACTTTAAGTCCATAGATAAGAGAGGAGGGGTACAGTGAGTTTATGAGCGTGTACATGTCCATAAGTATGTCGATGAAGAGACACTAGTCTTGGCCACAGAGGCCATCTGGAGGATCCATTTACAGTGGAACAAAAGGTCTCTGGCATAGTAGAGGAGGGGGTAGGGACTTTCAGTACCATTAACCCTCTTCCTGGGATGGGGGTGGGCGGAGACACCAGGGAAAAGAGGGGCAGGAAGGTGTTGCCTGCCAGTCCAGCTTTTGGACAAAGGCTACACAATATTCAGATATGGCAGGTTGGATAACCCACACGCTAAACTGTCCCTGGGCCTTAAGCCAAAGTTACACTCAAAATAAGGTCTTGTTTAGTAGACAGGCTCTCTACCACACTCCTGAACCGCAGGGCTGTGTTAAGTTCAAAACAAGCTGTTAAATTGTTCGTGTCAGGAGCCCCAACTACAAAATTAAACTTTATTGAGCCATGGGACCAAAGTGTGATTCAATTTAGGAATATTATCAAAGGAGTGAAAGCTCTCCATTGAGCACGCTGCTGACAACTCTCTCTGCACTAGTCTTCATGTTGGCATCACTAGATAGACTGAAAGGATTTAATCGATATTGTTGCACATTCGTAAAGGAATCAGGTTGGCCAGATTCAAGGATAGTGCTTTTTTATCTTATCCTCAACTTTAAAGTTTAATGGATGTGTGAGAGCAAGACACAGACCGAGGGAGAAATGAATATACATAGAGAGAACATAATCTGTGCTTCAGGTACAGGGGAGCTTTGAAACTATCCCGTTTGCAACTTCTGAGTCACACAAATAGATGGCTGCAAATCATGGCAGAATAGAAAACCAGCCTAGCTGGGGTATACTGACGACCAGGACTGGTAATCCCAATATTTTTTTGTTTTTGATTTTAATTGTCAAAATTTTACCTACAATTTTCTTTATAGTTTTTATGGAAGCGGGTATAATTGTAGCTCATAAACTTCTCGTGTGTCCTGTTAAGCCTAGGGCAGGAAAATGAATCACCTGACCACATCACTGGAAATAAGCCATCAGCATCATATGAATTTACAAAGTGACTCTGTAGTACATGGTGGAAACTGCATCTCCCAGAAGGACAATAACTCAAGTGTGTTCTAAATTTAGTAATTTGGTCCCTGGGCGGCAACGTCATTAAAGGTTTTAGCTAGGTCATAATTTCTAAAAAAGTAGCTATTGTTTATCAAGCTTCTATTTTATTCACAATGAAACAAACATTTTCAGAATGTGTAAACCTATAATCTATGTTTGTGACATGAACTTTATCATCATGTCAGAATATTGGATGTAGGCTTTGTACTCAAGGCTTCTAGTGGTGTTCAAAGGGGGTGTTTGGTGGACTGTTTACAGCAGTAGAGATGAGTCTGATGGCAGTGGCAGTGGCTACAATCGTGCCTTTGTGTTTGCTGCTAGCAGGATGACATCTGTTATTCACAAACCACTGGGTAAGACAGAAAATCCCTAAATTCAGCACCGATAAGATGGAATCTGGTCAGGTTACAACTTTAAACATTAGTGACAAAGTAAATTAATATTTTGGCATACTAGGCATACCTGTGATTCTCAACTTACTCATGAGTACAAAATAAAAGATAAAAATATAATAGATTACCTGATCAGTCCCACAAGGGGACATTTGGAATTCTCTGCATTTTAACCCATCCTTATTGTGTGTGTGTGTGTGTGTGTGCACTTGTTGTCGTTTTTTTTTGGGGGGGGGTAAACTCTAGTTGTTAATGTGAATGTAATCATAATAGTTACTCAGGGAATAGCCCTTTGTTGGACCCACCCTGTAGTCTAAGGTTTTAATCTAAAGAATGACAACAAATGGAATAATCTATAAATACAGCTCATGTTGAAGTTTGATATTTGTTTTATTCTGTCATTAAAGAAAACCAAACCAGAAATCGCTGTTCCCAAGTGACTTGTGTTAGAACTACATCATTTCCTTGACACTTTACAATGTGAATTGTCAATGCCAAAATGATAAAGCACGCCATATCAATTCGCTCCCTGATTCAACCTAAAGCAAATAGATGGTTAGTTGGTTGGTAAATGGGCTAAGAAAAACCTTTCAGGAGTCCAGTGTGACCTACCTGTAGCTCTTCTGTACTGGGACATTGCTCCAGTTCTGACAACAGATGGTCTGCAGCCTCCAGCCAAACCAGCACCCCTTGCAGCTCCTCCTGAGACTTCTCCCTCTCCTCTAACTCCAGCCTGACAGCATCCCTAGAATCCATGCTTCTCTTCTTTAGACTGTGGACACACACACACACACATAGAAATATATAAAAAATGTTCAACAAATTTTAGAAACCCAGTATTAAAAATGGGCTGAAAGATCTTCCAAGCTAGGGTGATCACTAAAGGACAAACAACTATCAAAACAGAAAAGGATTTTTTAAAATTGTACTTTATATTTATCTATCTATCTGCCTGTGTGTGTGAGGGGGGCAATGTATGTATATGTGTATATATGCTTATGTGCTGCTTTTTACATTAATGCCATCATTTGATGTTCTGCATCACCAGATAACAGCTTCAAGCTAATTTTCATCTGCATTCATTGACAGGTCAGAGCCAAAAAACATCCCAGTACAAACACTGTGGAAATAAGTTTTTCAGCTCCTAGGGCCCCGGTGGCATAAGGGGGTAAGACACCTATGTTCAGTACATCTCTGTGTCATGTGGTTGGGTGTTTGAATCCTTGCTGCACCGTTTCCAACCACGGCCAGTGGTCCATAGTTAGTGGGTCATAATTGGCTAGGCCTCACATGGGTATAGAGGTTAGGTTGGATAAAGTATTCTGGGTTCACTAGTGTCCCCCTCTGGGTGGTCCAGGCCTCTTGGTTAAGTGAAGGGAAAGTACTCTGCTTCATTCTCCTCTGACGGCCAAGCCCTGTGCTTTCCCCACCAGACCATGATGTGTAGACTAGTGAGGGCTAGTTGTCATGTGACTTGGAGGAGACACATGCTACCACTTCCTCCTTCTTGTTGACGCTCCAGAGGGCTATCAAAGCGACACATCCAGCCATAGGCAACTCGGGGGTTCAGGTGGGTAAAAAAAGGGATAAAAAATGTTTTAACCCCGCCCCCCTCCCCAAAAAAGTTGTGAAGGCAGAAGAACTCAATGGACCAGAGTCAAGCAGCAGAGGCTAGCATTAGGGATAGGGAATCATTTATTGAATAGCACATACATTCAGATCTTACCCTTTATATTGGTCCTGCATAGTCTGCAGCTGCTGGCAAAGTGGAGTGGGAGGAGCCTCTTCCAGATGGGCAGGGACCCCCAGGATTCTGGCAACACGTAGCTCCAGGGCAGACAGGGCCCGTTGCTCACAATCCAACTGATCCTGATACTGGTCCAAGTACTGCAGAAGGTCATGAAGCTCGTCAGATGTAGCCTTCTCCCTCCAGTCATTAGGTAACTCCGCCTCCATCTGCTCCAGCACATTGGAAGCCTTCTCCACCTGAGATAGGACCAAGCAAATAATGCAAGTAAACATAATTCACAACTAAATTCACAATGCTGAGATTTTTCAGTTAGTCACCAAAGCAAATTATGTGGTATGTATGATCGATAGCATAGTAGAGTTGCTAAGATCTTATTTCAAAAGAGTGCTTATTGCGGTGTACAGTTTAATCAAGCTTGTAGATTGAACAATGATAAGCATATGCTCAGCAAATGTGAGTCATACATTGTGAAGCATTTTGAGCGGTTACTAGACTAGAAAACCATTATGTAAGAATAAGCTCATTTACCATTTATTGGTACCGTGAACCCGAATATAAAAGATTTGGTAATGACCAACTATTCCAGTTTATCTCCCTGTTGCATATCTGTAATATACATGCAGAACTGCACGAAAAAAATCTATGCATGTGGAGTGTTCTTCTTTCATTATTATTGAAAGAAATGTAAGGGAAAATTCAAATCTGCACTGAAAACAAATCAAACACTATTATTCCATATCTGGTCCTTTTGACACACTCTACTGACAAACTTTGTGTCGAGAAGAATAGGACAGTGAGACTGTCCATGATTTTTTTGGGGTTTAGATTACTGTGTTTTTACTTACGCCATTTGTGATATTACTCCATTCCTTCATCCTCTGTTCGAAGAGATTGGTAAGCTCCATTGTGCAGAGGTGAAGCCTGGATACCTGTTTCCAAAGAGTGGTCATGGTGGTTTCCCTGGCTCCCAGACAACTCTGTTCTGGGCACCATTCCTGCATATTGTTAAGGCGCTTCCAAAGGGATTCTACCTCTTCAGACAAAGCCTTGATGAGAGTCAAAGAGATGTCCGTGACATAGGGTTTTGATCAAGGATCAATAACCAACACATCCCCTTAGTTTAAATTCTTATTTTTGTGTTTATGTCATTTTCTTGACAAAGATTTCACAAGGAGAGAAAGAAGGCAGCAACATTGAGGAGGACCTGTTTTATAATTAACTACCTTTAGCTGAACTTGTTGGTTGGTACAGTCGGTGAGAGAGGTGACTTTGTGAGAGATGCAATGTAAGAGAATGTCCTGAGCGCTCGTCACACATTGGCTTATCTCATCCATGCATATCTTATATTTTCTGTAGTTTTCAACACACCTGAAAGGCAAAAATTTCTTATTTAATGTCCAGATGAAAAACATGCCTTTATAATATAAAGTTTTTCTGTCTTGGTTATTCCATCCAATTGTATTCATCTAATGGATAAAAGCTGACCGTCCATTTCTATAGTAAAATCCCTAATCCATTGTACAGTAAATCAATTTTACCTTACACTTTTCAATTACAAGGTATGTGATGTACCCCAAAGTTATTCACTGGAAATGTATTGTACCTAGCAATGGTTCTGATATTGATCAACTCAGACTGAATGATTGCAAAAGTCTTGTACCTGCCGAAGCATTCCAATCTGATATGGGCTTGTGCCTGGATGGTGGACATCCTCACTAGGACCTGGCTTAGAACATTATCTTGGAGAAACTCAACATGCCGGAAGGAGAAGTAAGGGTGCATCGGAGCCTGGCTCTGAAGGTTGTCCACATGAGTCTGAAACTCCTGCTCAAGTGAAACTAAGGCCAGTTGGGTCTCCTCCAACTTTTCAGAGCATATTCCAACAGACCCATAATGTGGCAGTACAGAAGCCTCAGCATCCCTCAGGAAATGAACTGCAGATTTGATGGCAGAAATGTACTCTCTCAAAGACTTCTTTGCCTTGGAAACATTATCCTAAAAAACAGCATTTTGTGTGAGTAACTAGGTAACGTTAATCACACAACATATTTGTAGACACTTGATCAAAATCAAATACATATGTACATCAGTACTCAAATATATCTTAGCTTAGTCAAACAGTATTTTTTTCTAAAATAGCATTCGTTTTGAACTGTATAGTGAACAAGATGGATGAGGCTTGTAGTATCAACTTTATTTAGATGCAAGTAAAGCAACAAATCCCATCCATCTAGCAGCTTGATATGTCACAACAAACCCCAAACCAAATTTATTTATATATCCTATTTGACCAATGCCTGTAGTCTACGTACCAGTTTTCAGTAAAATCTAAAGTTTCAACTTACCATCTGAGAGTCGCATTCACTTAGGATTGTATTCTTTAAGTTCAGGAGATCCTGAGATTTATTTTCATTTCTCTTTCCTTTTTTCTGCTCCAGAACCTCCAATGCTCTCACTCTGGCTTCAACACTCTTTTTTAAAGAAGAAATCCTAAGATATTCCTTGTTAATGGCTTCCTCCTTTGGTTCCAACATGGTGTGCTCCTGTAACTGCCAACAGGTCTCCTTGAGAAAGGTTGGCAAAGACTTCTGTTCTGACTCAAGGTCCATTGATTTCAGTGCTCCCCATTCAATGATACTGAGGTTGTTTTGAACTGCCATCTCCCAGGTATTAAGACTCTCCATGTTCCTCTTGAGTCTGCGTTGTTCGGCAGTCAGCTGTGAGGGATAGAGGTCTGTGGAGATGCTCTGTAGCTCATCATCAGCTTCTTCACACAGCTCCTTCATCATAGGAAATTGGGCTAGGAAGCTCTGGCAGATCTTGTATCTCTCGTCTACACCTCTGACTTCCTCTTTGGTTTGATGGACTTGCTCCTCCACATTCTTTTTGAGGTCCTCTATGCGCTGTCTTAAATTGAGGTACCTCTTGTGATTTGTGGACTTCAAATCCAAGGCAGTGATTTGTGCATGAATTTCAGAAATTACACAGAGTATTTCTTTGGCCTTGTCCTGGGGGATCCAGGCCTGGAGCAGATCCAAATTACTCTTATGCTCCAGAATCATGTATTTGAAAGGTTCTATATCATGAAGAGAGTCTTTGGTGACAGGGAACCTGTGTCTGTTCAGGTCTACCAGCATCTGTCTCAGGCTTTTCTCCACAACAGTCAACTTTTGCCTAGATGAGTCTTGGGTTTGGATGAGTTGTTCAAGCTCCTGTTTTTTGGCTTTCTGATGGTTGCTGATGTCTCTAATAACTTCCTGGAGTTGGATGAGCTTGTCATACAGTAGGCAGTTCTCTGAAATGCTGAGCTCAGGAGAAATGTCTCTGCTTTTCATTAGAAGAGCCTCACAGATTGCAGACTGTTTATCTACCTCAGCAAGTGTTCCCTGTATCTGACGGGCCAAGCGATCTAGTTTAGCAGGGCTCTGGACATCAAGCTCTACCTTCCTGGTGGAATTCTTAAGCAGATGAGCGGCAACCCAGGAGTCTAAGTCAGCAATCTGCGCTGACATTTTCTCTCTAGTCTGCAGGCCTGACTCTACCTCTCTCACAGCTTTGGCCAAGTTCTTTGCAGTTGAAGTAGAGAGCTCTTCCAAGGCAGCCAGTGAAGAATGTACCACTGGCACTTCCTCAACCTGGTCAAGTTGTGGGAGGAGCTCTGTTATTTCTTCCACTAGTGCCTTCAGCTGGCCCTGCTTGGTCATCACCTCTGACTGCAGCTTCTTTAGGTCTTTGATCTGCCGGTGGACATCCTCAGGAAGGAGAGCTATCCTCTTCCTCCTGTCCTCAATGTCGCTCTCCGTCTGCTTAGCCCAGGTAAGAGCATCACTCATTACTTTCACAATATTTTCCATGGTAGGGTTAAAACTACATATGGTGTCTGAAGAAATTTGTCTTGCTGCGTGGAAAAGCTGCTTTTTAATCTTCTGAAGCCCCTGTTTCATCTCCTCTTCTTCCTTCTCCCACTGAGAGTTTTGGGCCAGTGCCTCAGAAACCTGCTCCAGGTGGGAATATTTTTGTTGGGCAGCAGCAACCTTAGCATTTGCCTCCATCAATGCCTGGGCTTTTTTACTAGTCCATAGATTTGCATTAGACATCTGGGCTTCAAGGTCTTTTTCAATGGTATCAAGGTACTCCTGAAGGCTCGATAGCTCAAACAGAAAGCAACTGGTCTCCCTGGCATGGACACGGACATTGTGCAAGGTCCTTTCTATGTCTCTGTCTAAGCCTTGCCAGCTCTCATGTAAGCCTCTCTGCTGGGTCTGTGCAATGGCTCTCTCAGATTGACTCAGATGGGACCAAAGTTTGGTGTGGGTCAGGAGAAGTTCTCCGAGGACTGTCCTGTCCTCCTCGATTTCTCTTAAAAAGGATTGCAGTCGCTCTACCTCCTTGGAGCTGCTCTCTTCAGGGGATCTGAGGGGAAAACAAAAGGATGAATCACTAATATGAGTGGTCCACTTTATATATCATGATTAGTTCCCCTGTAGTGTGGGTAGACACAAACTTAGATGGAGCTTGGGTATTAAGGCCAGACCCCCTTCCTAATGGTTCAAACCTGCTGCTTCTGGCTCATCAGTGCCTGAAGCGCTCTACCACTGAGCTACCGTGGTCCCTAGGATGAATAATTAATATACATCTTAAATACATTATTCTTTTAAAAAAACTACAATCTTCATTTGCAAGGGGGATTTTTTTTAGCCTTTTAAAGGGTTGAGGATGAACAGTGATTTAGTAAAAAAATGATGGAAGGTCTTACCAAAAAAGGCTCCTATGGGGGGAGGCTTTTGTTCCAGCCAAGTAATTTCAGAGCTCAGTCCATATAAAAAGTAGTAGAATCTGTGCTAACGCCTTGATTAGAAGACTCGGGTGTGGTTGGAACAAAACCCGGGACTTAACTTGTGATATAATATTTTACTTTCCAAATGGTTCCTCTTTCATGACCATATAGTATAAAATATCTGGATGAGGGGCATTTTTGCCAAGGATGCTGTTGTGCTGTTACTATAATCATCAAGCTATGACATAGTTACTCACAGTCTGATATCCTCCAGCTCAGCTGTCAATCTATTTAGGGTATCCTTGGCTGATTGGGTCTGTCTCACACATTTATTCACCAACTGAAGCTGGGTCTCTTTATGCTGGAGAACAGCAGTAGCATCCTCCATAGCAGCACTCCACTGAGTCTCTACATGTTCCAAGTAGTCTTTGTTCTTAGCATCAGTCCTGCTGGACTGCGAGAACAACGAAACCTGGTCTTGGGCAGCTTTTTGGCACTCCTGGACTCCAAAGATATAAACAGACACAGTGAATAAGAGGACATGGTCAAAAAGCTATCTTTAAACATTGTGCTACTGTGAGGTTTTGTTTATTGCATGAGCTGAGTAAATGTAGATGTGTAGTTCATGTTTATAGTGGAAGATACAACCACTAGATCAACTGACTGCTTGTTTTACTGCATAAAAGTAGTTAAGCTTGTTGTTTACAAGGGTACATATGAATCAAATATTAGTTGTCCATCGCTGTGGGGCACTTGAACACCATTAGAGAATTTTAGCAATATGATCTACCAGCTCTCTCTAAGGACTTTGCTATCTTAACTCTAGCTGAATCCACAAATCCAATGCTTTTTGTGTAGAACATCTGGTCATGAGTATCGGTCTCACCTCAGCCTCCTCTACTTGTTGGGTCATGGTGGTTGGGTTAAGCGTAGCAGGTTGGATTTTGCATGCCAGGATCTTGGCTGTCAACCTGTTCAGAATAACCTCCAGATCACTGACGTATGTATCCAGAGCCTCAGACACATCAAGTGGCTTACCCTTTGATAAAGAAAGACATCTATGTTACAGGGCATGATTTCTTGTTATATGGGGCATGACGTGAATCTAAGTGAAATCTGGGCCCTGTTTTGGGTAAAACAAAACTTAACAATCCTATTATATCAGTAGTTTACACAAGCCAAATGACATTTGTTATCCAATGTAGTACATGTGTATGTACTTTTTTAAGTTCCATATAGCCCTACATTGATGTAGTCTCTATCAAAATGAATTTAATTTTCATTTTATTTCTTATGATGCAGTGGAAAGTGACAGATGGATGGAAAAGACAAAAAAATCATATGGTTAAAGCCACTTCCATAGCTTTCTAGTCCACTGGACATGTCTGGTCTCCACCAAAAGATAACACTAAACTGTTTTCATACACCATCCTAATCTAAAAAGGAGAATAGCAATTCAGTTATTTAGTTTATATCCATGACTATTTCATGTTAATGATTTCTACTGGTTTCTGAGTCTACCTCAATAAGATGGCTATTGGGTCCAGTCCCTGCAAGAAGCATGACCTCTGAGAAGATGTCCATTATGGTGGGGCTCTCTAGTAACTCCAATGACTCAGCTGTTGTTTTATCAGAAGGTGTCTCAATTCTCTCAAATTCAACTGACAAATCATCAGCTGAAGCTTTCTCCACGGCAACTCCCTTCCTTGTTGAAAGAGGTAGCTTGTCTGTGCTGCAAACCTGTTGGTATTATGACCAAAAAACAACAACAATCTTATTAACAAGCCTGGGCCAAGTTAGGCTACCTTTCAACAAAAAAGACTTGATAGGTCTGATCGTAGTTGCCTCCTAAGACAAGTCTCCCTCTTCTCTTTAGTATGAAAGTGCACAGACAAGAAAGTCTATGCACGAAAGAGTCTTGGTCCACGTATCTACGAAAGAATGGTGTCATACGTGTGGAAAGATATGTGTATGTACCAGTATGGATGTCTCAAACGGATGTTCTTAGTTTTGTCTAATACTTTCAAACGTCTATTAATAAAATGCATTCTGACTGAGATTTACAGAGATTCAAAGGGCCTATTGACAATTATTCTTGGAACTAATGAATTGTTAGGGGGCAACTGCAAGCAAGAAAATACAGTTTAATATGATAAATGAAAGCCATATATTACTTTCCTAAAACAATATAAAGCTCTTTATTAACGGTCTTTCCGCTAGATATCACTTTGTCATTCTCTTTACCTGTCCTTAGTCTTAGTCTTTTTTTAAATCTCTCTCACTGTCAATCCACATACCTTGGCAAAAATTCTCTTTCCACTGGTTTTTTTTTCATCTTATCCTGACGCTTCACATCAACTGTAGAGTACTTTAGCAAGAAACGAAGACTGCCCAACAACTACAGTTTTTCTTTTGTAAGGACAGATTAAGCCTAATAGCATAAACAGGCACTGTACTCCAGATTACCTGAGCGCCACATGGTGGCTTCTCACTGCTCCTATACAATAGGATGGGTCAAATGTAGAAATTTGCAAATTTCCCCTTACGGGACTGATAAGGGAATGATTATTGATTATTATTTCTATCATTATTCATCTGTTTGTTAATCTAAACCAAAGCCAAATATCCCACTGTATGGAGGCAAGTTAGAAAACATTGTCCATCCATTTTCTGCATATGATCTAAATCGTTTCCTCTCCAGTGTTTACGTTGTGGCTGAAGCGAGCATTACAACAACACAAACTCACAATCCTGACCAAAAAATTCAAACAGCAATTTGTTTTCCAGCAGAAACTTAGAAAAGTGGATGATCCCAGCAAAGATTTTTTCTCTCAGATGACAAAAATATTTTCTAACCTATTTGACATATGAAAAATTATAAAGGAACTTAGAAAGATTATTCTGTCATAATCTATTTTTTACACTTGTTCTTAAATCAACCACAAAAAAAATCTTAGATCAGATTTAGAAAACAGATCACCATATTTTTTTTCCTCTCAATTGCCTCAAGACTTCTGTCCAACTATGAAGTACAAAAATCACAGGAGTTACCCTTGAAGATGAATATGGGACCAAAATAAGCCATATATCTTTATGCGTGTTTATTAATCCGGTAAGGAAATCACAGCAAAGTCAGATCAGATCAGTTCATATGGATACAGCATTAATTGAAAGAAACACTTCTTTTAATAAACGCTGTATCCATATGAACTGATCTGACATTTTTTTGTGTGAAAATAAGCAGTAGTACTCATGCAAGCTATATGACCCTGTATCCAGGTCTTACCTGAGGGAAGTCAGCGCTCTCTTGCCTCACTTGGTCAGTAGTTGGCACTGTGGTGGAAAGGAGTGGCATTTTCTCTGGTTCCCTATTTGAACAAAGCCTTATCTCCTCCACAATCTCCTCCTCCTGGCACCCCTCCTTTGCGTCCTCCTTCACACGCGCTTCCATGTTCTCGTGATCCTTCTGTTGCCCTTCTTCCTTTGCAGCTTCTTCAAGTGTTTCTTTGTTTGCTGGTATTTCAGTGACCACATTTGATTTAAACAGGGATTCCTTCCTTTCTTCCATCTCCTCTGGCTTCCTCAGCTGAAATATGGCCTCCTTTGACCCACCATCTTCATTGATTGACACTGTGCTGTCTGATATTGCCTCACACTGAACATTTGGGATGTCAATTTCTTTCCTCACTTCTATTTCTGTTTCAGCAGGTGTGTTTTCATCCTCCCCTATTATAGTTTGTGTACTTGCCTGGAAAATACACACTTCTGGCCTTGTGTCTGTCCCCTCCACCCCTACAGATGACTCGGGCAAATTTTCAGGTGCATCATGTTCCATCTTCATCTCTGCGGGATGTTTTTCTGGTGTTCTGTGACCTTTGAACTCTTTGGGTGTTTTCTCTTGATCATGGCATTGGTCTAACTGAAGCTCAGGTTGGCTTGGTTTAATCACCTCTGACTGGAAAAAACTGATTTCTGTCCTTTGTTCCTCAGCCTTATCTTGCTGTGGAACCTCAATACATTGATCTTCATATTCTGCCATAACTCCTTGCTGTATTTGATGAACATGTTTGAACAACTGAGTTTTATTAAACTCCTTGTCAGTCTTTTCGGGGTGGACTTTCACATCAGGCAAATCAAGCACCAGGTACCGCATTGGGGTCTCAGGAGCATCCTTCCATAATTCATCTATGTAGTCGGGCCTGTGTGGCGTTTCAGTATGCTGAGGCAGAGGTGCTTGAGCCTGAGATGCAGTAATGAGGTCTTTCTCCTCCAGTTGAGTAACAGTTTGCTCCTGTACCTGACCATGCCTGGATTTGGGAAACTTTATGTTTTCAGATTTGGGAGGGGTTTGAGCGTCAGTTTCTGGTTTATCTGGTGTCTGAATAAATGTGGTATCAACTATGACAGAGCAAGGAGACACAATGTGTGTAGCATCAGTGCCTGTCTGTGGGTACATGTCTGTTGTCTGTACAAAAGCAAAAGAAGTGTCTAGAATGACTGAGGTTTCTCTCTTCTCTGAGAGCTCCTGGCTTCCCTGGCAGATACCTGGGGTCTTAAAGGGGGAAATCTGATTAGATGGCAGATCATAAGAGCTTGGTTTCCCAGCATCAACACCATAAACATTAGTGCTTGTTTCTACAGTGTTTTGCATCTCTTCTGTGGATTTCATACTTTGAGGATCAGTTGTAATACTGAGAAGCTGTTTAACTGAAGGCTGACCAACTGAAAGGACCTGAGCTGATTGATTCTTGATTTCTGTTCCTTCAATCTGCTGTGTAGACGTTTCCAAAGTGAGTGAGGTCACTTTATGACCCTGGTCTGACTCTTGAAGAGGCTCTGCTGATTTAACCGTTTCAGTGGCCTTTTCAGAAATCACTGCAACCTCTAAATTCTCAGACCCCATTTTTATACACTCAGTTTCCACATTTGTAGTTCCGGCAGGGGCAGTTGGCTCTGTGGTCTTGGAGTGTTTCCCACTCTTTGACTTTCTCCTGGCTGGCACCAGTTTAGGGTCCTCAC
Organism: Regalecus glesne; assembly: GCA_900302585.1. Lineage (NCBI taxonomy): Eukaryota > Metazoa > Chordata > Actinopteri > Lampriformes > Regalecidae > Regalecus > Regalecus glesne. The sequence goes on along the minus strand of OMLC01047042.1, from coordinate 15,285 downwards.
CTGCAGCAACATCCGTCCCCTTCCCAGGAGTCAAGAACAACTTTGGTTGCTCTATGATCTCTGCGGGGTCCATCTCAGCAGATATTATTGAAAATTCCTGACTTTTTGACTTTCTCCTTGGTGGCACAAATTGTGTTTGCTGTGAAATGGCAGCTACAGTAGGCCCCTGACCTCCCTCTGGAGTAATGGAAGACTTGAGACCTTCAGGCTCATTTTCAGCATGTTTGGGGTCCACATTAACAGCTGTACTTTCAACAATGGCAGATTGTGTAGCTGTGTTCAATTCTGGACTCTTTGACTTTCTTCTGGTTGGAACAGGCTTTGTTTTTTCTACAACAGCCATATCTACATCAGATTCTAGAGTCAAGAATGGCTTCAAACATTCAGAAATTTTCTCACTCTCTGAATGTGTTGCTTTAGCAGGTCTCATGGAAAGGTTTGGGCTGTTAGGTGCTTTTTCGATGTTCTCAGGCATCACATCAGCATCTTTCATGTGAGTGAAAACAGGATCTGATGTTCTCCAAAAATCTGCACTCTCTGAATAGCTCCTGGTTGGCACAAGCTTTTCTTGCCCTCCATCAGTGGTTTCTGCCTGACCTGTGACTGAGTGTTGAGTAGTAGAAGACTTCTCCCTTTCAAGTTCCTTATTGATGCATTTGTCTTTAACATCAGCTAGTCCTTGTGTTGCAGGAATTTCTGGGCTCTCTGACTTTCTCCTAATTGGTAAAAGTGGACATCCTTCCATTATTTTTCCCCCAATTTGATCAAAGTTAGTTGAAGATCTCAGAACCTCGGGTTGTCCGAAGGTCTGTGCAGGTTTCATGTCAAGCTCTTGGCTCTCAGATTCTCTCCTGGAGGACACAAGCTCTTGCTCCAGAACAGGAATTCTATCCTGCTGTGTGACTGATTCTGGAATCACGGAGGGCTTTACTCTCTCAAACTCATGTTTAGTTACTTCAAGTTTAATACCAGTGTCTGTAGCATGAGTAACAACTGACTCGGATGTTGTGGAGAGTTTTGGACTCTTTGATTTTTTCATTGGAGGTACATGTTGAGTTTCTTTAACAAAAGTTGATTCAGTTTGGTCTGAACCAATGGGGACATTTGCAATCTCAGAATCTCCCTCAGTCTGCACAAGATCAGTTTTAACAGACTCCTTTGAAAGCTCAGGATCTTTTGAATTTCTTCTGGATGGCACAAGTTTAAGTTCATCTGCAACAACAGGCTCTGGCTGTTCTGTTACTGAAACTGCAGATGAAGAACACTTCTCACCCTTAAGTTCTTCTCTGGTATCCATAAGCTCTACAGCCTCAGGAGTCACTGGATGTTCTAGACTTTCTGATATTTGTCTGGTTGGTTCAGGCTTAAATTTCTCTATAAATTCAAATGTAGTTTTCTCTGCAGCAACAGGCTCAGAAGATATATCAGGTATCACACTCTTGGAATCTTCCGTTTCTTCAACAGGTTTTACAAGAGGGGTTGTAGTAACTGTTTTAGTTGCAAGCTCAGATGGCATCACTGATTTTACACACTCAAGGTTAGACTTTGTCAGTGCCTCCTCTGTAGTCACAGTGTTACTTTGCACTGCACCTGGCTCCAGCACAGACTTCTGCATCTTAGATTTCCTCTTGGTTGGCTCGGGTTTGCTTTGCTCCAAAAGCGGAATTTCAGTTGGGTCCACCATAGTTTTCATGAATGGAGCTGCAGTTTCTGGTCTTAATGAAACCTCCTTGGCAGATATCAACTTCTCTGTGCTGGGAATGAGTGCCTGTGGTGAAACTTGTTGGCTTTCCAGGGCAGTAGGAAGCCGCTTATTCTCAGGTGATTGCTTGTTTTTGCGTGGTGGTGCCACTACTGGTGTCTTTCTCTCCTCTGGTTCACTGTTAGAGAGCTCAGATGTCTGAGGACTTTGACCTTTCTCCCCAAGCTCCTGAAATGAAGGGAAGAAATGTTATACAATAGCTACTTGAATTTGACTACTGTATATTTTGACTGATAAGGCAACTTTCAGATAAGACAACCCCCAAATTTCAGTGTGAATTTCATGGTTTTAGCTCATATCAGTTGTAAAAGACAACTCCCAAACTATCAAACCATCTGCGGCGAATTTTAGGTCAGTGAGCACCAAACAACCGATATAGTGTCATACCAACATAATAGAATTAATACCTTGAATTAAATACCTGGAATGCATTACCAGTAAAAAGTGGTACAGGAGCGGCGTAATATAGTGCCCTTTAACTCCAGAGGATGTGCAGAATGTGGGTGAGGTCAGTGAGTGATGAAGAGATGGTGGGAAGAATGATGAGAGAGAGAGAGAGAGAGACAGAGCTCCTAAATGAAACGACAACCTAGACTGACCAGTCATTCGGAATAGGTCAGGCTAGAGAGGGTAATGGGGGCTGATTGGCTGTTGCCAGCCTGATGCTAAGGTCTCTCCTTGAGGTGTTTTGAGCCACACATGGGTATAAAAGTTACACAGTTCGGCCATTGTTCCTATGTTTCGTACTCTGAGGAGTGTAGGATGAACAAGGCTCTTCAGTACGTTTCACAATGTTGCTGCGAATTCTTGACTAACTGAAATGCTCTTCATTGTAGGCAAGTTCTGCTGTTTGTCTTCAGCGCTTGCCCACCATCTCCGGTAGGCTCCCCAACATTACACATAACATTTCAAGGTCAATGTTTTTGTATCTGGCCTATAGGATGACCCCTTTTTTGATGATTTCACCGCAATATACATAATAATGTTTAAAAAGCCACTTTTTTGGTTATAAAAAACATTTGTTAATATTCAAAAAAGTATCGGGTTAAGACAAAAAACTGTGTGTTCATTTTCAGCTTTTCGGTGGATTGTATTAGAGAATTTCATCATCTTAACAATTAAAATTTTATTCATATTTTATTCATAGAAAATGTGTGTGTGTGTATCCTTGTAGACACACACACACACTTTTAGAAATTGTTTGTAAAGCACTTTGAGTGGTCACTAGAATAGAGGAGCATCGTCATCTCCTTACCTTCACAGTGTTCCTGAGAGAGGCAATGTGAGATTCTGCCTGTCTGAGTGACTCTGAACCCTCCTTCTCTAATCTTTCAGCTTCGTCTGGTTTCAGAGAGTCCATCAGGAATTGTTGGTAAGAAAGTGCTTCTTGGAGGCTCAGATGCAGTTTTTCACCCTCCTCTAATGCCACCTAAGGACAAAAGACCATTATTAGGAAGGGTTCTGAGATAATGACTTGTACATTTGAAATATAAATCCTATATACATTTAACTTTGAAAAGTATTTATGCTTCATATTTTGAATGAGGAGTACAAGACTAACAAACATCACACATATCCAGCACATTGGTGTTGCACCATTGAGAGCTACGACGGCTCAGTGGGTAGAGCACATGCCTGGGACTCAGGCGTTGTGGGTTCCTGTCCTGCAGCGTAGCTCAGTGAATCTCAGGCATTCAGTGTAAAACGCTTTGGGTGGTCGCTAGACTACAAAAGCCCTATATAAGAACAAGTCCATTTAGGATCTATAGATTAAGAATCCAAAGGGCTACCAACCTTTAATATGAAAATGCATTGGATCAACTAAAAAGGAAAAAGATCCCCTCCCTCATTCCTCAACCACTACTTTGCAGGTTTCATTGAGCAAGACACTTAACCTCCAGTTATCCAACACAGCATTTGTTGCATCCAGCAACACCCAGGTTTGAGTGTTTGTCACTGTATAAATGACAGCCAGGGTTTGTCTCTTAAAGAGCATGAACACTGAAAAAACTCATCCCTGGGTAAGTAAAGAAAATATAAAAAACATTCATATAGATGTACACACACCTGCACAGAGGAAGCAGACTCTGGGGACTCTGATGGCTTGCTTTGGCTCCACTGCTGTAAAGCTCGGAGACAGTCAGTGATGGATTGGGCTGTGTTCACAGTGCAGAACCTCTGCTGCTCACTCAGCTTGGACCTTAAACTGTAGAGCAACTCACATTAAATCAAACAGAATCTGGCTCAACGCTGTCGCACTACACCTTTTACCAACACATCACCAGCATTTGAGGAAAGTGCGGTAGCTTTTAAATAACATCCTAAAACCATAATGTGGCCTGATTTATTAAAACATTCAGGTAATAAAACAGTGTGGTTGAGAAGTGGAAGCTTGCATCCAATCCAAGACCCTGGTAATAGCCTACAGGGCAGCAAATGGAGCAGCTCCCTCCTACCTCTAGGCTATGGTCAGGCCTTACACCCCCCCCGACCATTCTGCTCTGGTGTCACATGCTGACTGGCTTCCCCAACACTACGACGCCCCTGTGGCTGATCTACCCGGTCACGGCTCTTTTCTGTCCTTGGCCCATAGTGGTGGGGTGAACTCCCTACTGATGTAAGAACAGCATATATATAAATGCCCAATGAGAACGGAGATAGGCTCCGGTGCCCCGATTTCGGATAAGCGGTTGACAATGGATGGATAGATATACATAAA
>OMLC01047042.1:0-10784 GCA_900302585.1 Regalecus glesne | reverse complement strand
TAAGTCGCTTTGCAAAAAAGCGCCTGCCAAATCTAAAATAAATGAACAAAATTAATAAGTGTTTGTCTGTCTGTATTAACATAAATGCATTTGTGTGGGTGTACCTCCATGTAGCTATACATGCAGTACCTGGGTACTGTTGTATGAAATAGACCATGATTCAAAGCAGAACTTCATTCCTCCCTGTCCTTCTCATAGTGTTGCTCACTTACTCTGGTATTCTGTCACCATGAAATACTATATAAAAGCTGCACATAGTGTGCCAGCTGAAAATTCATAGAAGAGCTTAGTAAACTACTGAATGGCTGTCACATGAATCGGTCTGAATCGGGCTTTGATCGTCACAAATGACATAGCTGTAAATAACTTAAAAATATTTTAAAAAAACAACAACGAAATGCCCATCCAATTGCAAAAATAACTGTAAAAACTGTAAGAAATGACACCATGTATAATTTCATTTGGTTGATTTTATAAAACCTAGAAAGCAAACATCTGGATGAATCCAGTCGGAGTCATACCCCTATGTGAGAGGTAACAGCACCACACATCATTATATCATCTTGAAAGTAATAAAGATGATTAAGGGAATCTGTCTATTTTTTTCAATGAAAAAACAAACACAGCATCGTGGCTTGATAATCAGCTGGATATCTTCCATGTCTCGGTGCGATACGGTACCTGTCATACTGCTGACTGAGAGATTCCAGTGTTGTGATAAAATCTGTTGGCATCTCATCCACAGCAGCTCCAGACTTCACTTCTTGGCATAAATCATGAACTTTCACACCCAAATCTTCTAGTGACTTCTGACAGTTCTGAGAGGAAGAAAGAACCATGTTATCAGATTTATGGAAGGGTATATTTATAAGGATTTTGAATAATGCACTGTAAACCTTTAGTGCTGCATCATGCAAAATGCATACAAAAGTATAGTTCTTTAAGGTATCCGCACAGAGCAAACTTTAAATTTTCCTTCAAAATAAATGAGCAATTTGGTTTCGAAATGACTAAAAGCCAAACATTAAAGGTAAACTGGTTAGGTATACTTTACATGTCAGGATTAGTCCCCACGTTGTAGGAGTGGACATGAACCTAGATGGGGCTTGGGGGATAAAGGCCCGATGCCCTTCCTGACACCCCACAGTGGGTAAGAACCCATAGCCTCTGGCTCATCAGTTCCCAAAATGAGCACTCTAGTACTGAGCTACATGGCCCCTATCATCACAGTATACTGGTAATCAGTGGATAATTTTTTCTAGCCTAGCAGTTGGGTGATGGATATATAGATATTGTTCTACATTCCCGTTTTTCGTAAAGTGCAATGTAACTACAGAGAGCTGTCTTACTAAGTGCAGTAAATGCACTGAAACCTGATCCAGTGTCTTTAATAGCTACCAGTAGAATTCATTAAAATGTGTGTTTAATTTCACTGTCCCAAATCTCCATGTACCACTTCTGTAAGCTAGCAGCAAACCAGGCTCTAGTTTGGAATCCAGGACTTAAAATTATTCTATCCATTCAAACCATGGAGTCAAGTTACTTGTTACTAACCGTCATCTTTATCATGGTTGGAGACATACTCTATATACAGCTGTTGAGATATTTGGTTGGGTTGGACAAATACTGGTGCAGCAGCAAACATGTTCCCACTCAAACAGGAGAAGGATTGAAACGCAATGGCAATGTGTCAATGCTTCTACTGGAAAGGTGATCTACCAATTCTACGATCAATAAAACAGTAGAGCAGTGTTCCAATGCAGTTTTGTGTATTCATTAATCCACTAGATTGTCTGTGTTAGCTTTGGTCAGAGGACACCATTTTAGAAATGGTGGGACCAGATTATACTGCTGAGCGGGTGGCACACCATAAACAATGGCTGCCGCACTTGTTTGTTGTCTTCACAGTCAACTGGAAGGAACAGATAAAGGAAATCACAGATTTTCAGCTTTAAATGAAGATTGGCTTGACTAGTGACCTTGAGGCTGTGCCAGTGCTGGTGGAGTTGAGCTATGTTGTTCTGCAGTTCACTGAAGCCAAGTGCCTGGTCCAGAGAACAGAGCTCCCCGTGCAGGGCTGCTCCTCTCTCCCCCAGTGTCTGGGCCCTCCTGGCCAGCTTCCCATTCAACTCCTCCAACATGGCTCCACAGTCTGCCAGATGGTCCCTCATCTCCCTCTCTGAGGAGGCGCAGAACTCGTGGAGGCGGCTGACCTCCAGGGTGAGGGCGTCTTGACCTTCAGGGGTGCAGAAGCTCAACAGGCTGTCTCTAGCCGAGTCCAGCTCCTGCATCTCCCTCTGCTCCCTGTCCACTGTCTGGAGTAAAGCCTGTTCCACCATCCAAGAATGAAAAAGGAGCAATTAAAATGGACTGAACAAAGTTTTTCATTTAAATCATCATTCTCTGACACTCATTCTCACTACGCACACATGAAATAATCCCTGCTTTGATCCCCTATGGCCAATGAACAAGGTTTTTATTAAGAGTGCCACATCCCTTCTCTAATCTGTTAACGTTAACAGTCTCAATCTAAAATCCTGGGCACGACATGCACAATGGTATCGGAGATGCCCTTTGAATGATGTGGAATATTTATGTTTAAAGTGATTTATTCAGATCATTGTAGTGTAACATCTAATTTTCAATAAGTTCAAACAGAGAGAGCTGCCCACACTCCACTTTTGGCATACATCAAGATTGACACCCCTCATTGATTTTATAATACACCTTAAACATATGTGTGCTTGTGTCTAACCTTTAGTGTGTTGACAGTGTTATGCAGACAATGTCTGTCTGTTGGAGGGGCTCCAAGTCCTTTAACCTGCTCTCTGAGCCAATCCTGAGCAGCTCCATGCTGCTCTATCAGCTGAGCACACTGCCGCTCAGTTAGGATGCCAATCTCAAGTCTGGCACTGACCTCCTATAACAACAACAACAAAAATATAGTCATGGAATGCTAGTTAGACTGTATGGCTGTCGTTGGGTCACTGCTGGTCCAACCCCTTTCACCCAGCTGTTGATCTGGGAAAAATGTCTGACAGGCATGGCAGGGTCTGGTGGGTGGTGGGTAGAGGTTTATAAAAAATACCATCACCTTTAAAACATGTTCTTGAATATGTTAGCCTATGCTGGGAGCCATACCAAAATGTAGCCTGGCTAACAGCCTGCTGAATAAAAAAGCTAAGCAGGTTTGGGCTTAGTTAGTACTTGGATTGGGGACTTCCCAAGAAAATTTCTGGATATGGGATTGGTGGGCTAGTGGGGGGCAGTCTTGCCTCTGGTCTATCCATCCATCGTCAATCACTTATCCAGTGTCGGGTTGTGGAGGTAGCAGATTTCAGCCAGGAACTCAAAGTTTTCCTTTCTCTTAGAACATCTACCAGCTCTGACTGGGGGATCTCAAGGTGTACCCAGGCCAGTGTGGATATAATCCCTCCATCTGGTCCTCGGTCTACCTCGTGGCCTCATCCCAATTGAAAGTGCCTGGAAAACCTCTTTTGGGAGGCGACCAGGAGGCATCTTTATTAGATGCCCGAACCACCTCAACTGGCTCCTTTCTACTTGAAGGAGCAGTGGCTCTACTCTGAGGCCTTCATGGACGTCTTCTCTCTTAAATTTATATCCCCTTTGTTCCTACCTGAATTCCCTGTGTTGCCTTCTGCTGGGTCAGGCTCTCTGATGCCCCTCTAGAACATCAACAGAAAGGAGGAAGTGGGTGCATGTGTCTCCTCCAAGTCACATGACCACTAGCCCTCACTAGTCCACACATCATGGTCTGGTTGGGAAAGCACAGTGCTTTCCCCAGAATACTTTATCCAACCTAACCCCTATACCCATGTGAGGCTTAGCCAATTATGACCCACTAACTATGGACCTCTGGCCATGGTTGGAAACGGTGCAACTGGGATTCAAACACCCGACTGCATGACACAGAGAACATAGATGCTTTAACCCCCTACGCCACCAGAGGCCTTTGACGGAGCTTCTCACCCTGTCTCTAAGGGAGACACCAAACACCCTCCTGAGAAAACCCACTTCAGCTTCTGGTGTCTGTGATCTTGTTCTTTTGGTCATGACCCAACATTCATGTCCATAGGTGAGAGTAGGAACAAACATTGACTGGTAGATCGAGAGCTTTGCCTTCTGGCGCCGCCCTCTCTTGGTAATGAGAGTTGGTGCTGGAAAGGAGGGTCCTGCCAATAGTGGACCACAGATTAAAGAGGAACAATGTGGATTCTGCCCTGGTGGTGGAACAACAGACTGGGGGGGGTTGTGCTCATCCAGTCTACATTTGTTTTGTAGATCTGTCTTGCTTGTGATCTTCATGGACAGGCTCTCGAGGTTTAGTCATGGTGGAGAGGGGTTATAGTTTGGTTGGCGGGGAATTCCATCACTGCTTTTTGCAGATGAGGTGGTTCTGATGACATCATTAGTATGTGACCATCAGTGTTCACTGGATCAGTTCACAACTGAGTGTGAAGTGCCTGAGATGAGGATCAGCACCTCTAAATCTGAGACCATGGTTCTCAGCAGGAAACAAGAGGTTTGTTTATCCAATCCAATTAAGGAGTGAGTCCTTATCCCAAGTGAGGGAGTTCAAGTATCTCAGGGTCTGGTACTCCAGTGAGGGCAAGATGGAGCAGGAGTTAGACCAGAGAATCAGAGCTGCTAGACTGGTATCACTCACTTTACCCTCTAATCCAAAGAATTAAAGAAAATCCCAGTACAGTAATGGGAACACTATGTTGTTGGAGATGGGCATCCTTCGATTAGACGTTAAACCAAGGTTCTGACTCACTGTGGTCACATAAGATTCCCTGGCACTTAGGGCAAAGAGTAGGGGGTCCCCCAGTGTCCTTGAAACATTATCTAACCTTCATCTCTCTGTCTGGCCACCTATCATCATCTATAAATTACCGAAACATTGAGAGGTTCTTCATAGTCAAAACTGTGCATAAAAAAATTTAGGCTGGTAGGTCCAGTAAATTTGTGAGATTAGCTGTGAACCGAAAAAACCAACAAACACACACAGACACACAAATGACAAAACACTTAATCCTCTCCAGGCTACTACCCGGTGGATAAAACTATCTGCTTCTTTTGGCTTGATAATAAACCATATTGAATATGAATATGATGCCAATAATGACGATGGCGGAGGAAGAGGCAGTGGACCAATATAAAAGACCAGGAAGATTCAAATTTACAAAATTCAAAGCAATGTTTCAAGGTGTTATACAATTACATTACATTACAGGTATTTAGCATCAGCTCCTATCGAGAGCGACATCCATCAAGTGAGCAGTTAGGGGTTCAGTGTCTTGCTCAAGGACACCCCGACATGCTATATGCAGGACCGGGGATCGAACCTGTAACCTCACAATTGCCAGATGACCCCTCTACCCGCTGAGCTATGCTGCCCCTTTATACAACAGATGGAGAGTCAAGTCAAGTAAACTTTCTTTGTATAAAAATGAATACTTCCAGACTTACATGTAATAGAATTAACTAAATCATTTTCCTTTTTTTATGTGGCGTACCAATTTTCCTGATATCATAACTCACCGTTAGCTCTTTGAGCAGATCAGGGATGGATTCCTCCATTGTATCCCAACTAGGGTCTGTCCATGTTGGATCATGAGTGGTCTGAAAAAGCTCCAAACCCTGTAGGTTTAGATTAGAATATAGCGGTTCTCATACATTTTGTCCAAGCACCAACTTTTTTTAGAATAAATATATTAAATCATCCCAAAATAATTTTATGAGCTCCTGAACTCTCACAAGATAAGTCCCCGTTTTTGTGATTTTTCCTCAAGTAGACACAAGATAGTCAGATTAACAACGGTTATGTCCAAATATATCAACAAACTTGGGAACAAAAGAAACACCAGAAATACAACAATAAAACTCGTAAAATCCACTAATGAAAAATCAAGTGTAAATATCGATGAAAAAAAATCTGCTGTGAGGAATACATTTTGTGGATGTGTAGCCTTTAACCCTGCAGGACATTATTTAGACAATATTAGTTTCCAGGAGTTCTGGTCTTCTATGACAGAAAATACAGCATGGTATAGACTGATGTCTACAAGGTACCTGTATACAGTCTATAGTATATACTGATGTCTAAATGGTGTACCCAGGAGATTGGTTTACCAAACTCCCCTTCATACAAAAAAGATATTGTAAAGTGTGTGAATTGTGTGTTTATCAGGAGGGTTTATCCTTGTACCTGTTTGCAAAGAGTTGAGAAGATAGGTGCCAAGGCTCTGGTGCATTCCAGGAGGCCCTGAACTTCCTCTATGGCCTGTCTCCGGTCTCCCAGGCCTGGCCAGGCAAAGAGACGGGGAAGGTCAGCCGATTTCTTGTGGAGTTCAGTCAAACAGTCCTGGACTTTGCTGCGCTGGCACTGACAGGACACCAGACTTTCCACAACATCTTTAACCTGTCTGAAGGATTAATGACAGACAACTGAATCTCTATCTGCACCACTTTTCTGAGAAAGATTAATGAAATGACGAGAGAAGTTACCATTCACTGACAGGGAGATTGAATGATCTTCTTCACAAAATCTTTACATTATTTTATAACGATCAACTGAAAATCGCAAAAAAGTTGAATGAGTTTATCTGCATACAGCGTTTATTGACAGAAACACTGTATCCAGATGAGCTGATCCAACTTTTTTGTGTTTTCACCACTTGGATCCCCGAGCATGCATAAAGACATATCAGTTGAAAATTTGCCCTAATGGATTGACAAAAGTATAAATTTCTGAAAAAAGTTATACAGCACATTAGGATTTCAACAGTCCCTCCATTGGGATGGATACTAGTGCAGCCCTCCATGACTTTGAATTAGACTTAATAGGTATAGACAACCAATCCAAAAAAAGGTCTATTTCTACATGTCATATAAATGCCCCAAATTGTGGGGGTGGACAAGGACATAGATGGATTATGGGGGATTAAGGCCAGCTGGTCTTCCTGATGCCCCACAGGGGGATTGAATCTACAACACATGACTTGTCATTCCTTGACACATTTCCACTAAGTTACCACAGCCCCCCATTATAAATAACCAATGACAGAACATTTTGTGTCACTATACCTCTCTTCCTCCATGGTCTCCTGTAAGAATGTAATCCACTGCTCCTCAGTGTCTTTTACTGTTTGCTGGACCTCTTGTCTCCTAATTTCTTCCAGATTCAAATTCTCCCAAAGACTCTGCCCTTGCCTCCTCAGCTCCAACAAAGCATCCTCTCCTTTAGACTTTGAGGACAACACACTCTGAATATAAAAAATTAAAAAAATGGTTTATCCCAAGGCAAGTACACAAACATTTGCTGAGAACGGATTGAGGATTGAATATGTTTTAATCAAAGTTCCATATGGCTGTTCTGTATCTGTTTCTAAAGCATAACTGAAGTTAATTTCCCATTAATGCCCTCATTCCCATAAAAAAAACCTTGTGTAAAAGGAAAAGGCAGCTCAAATTTTACATTTGCCTCTCATCCTGATCGTCTTGCTCGTGTGTAACCTTTGCTGTAAAAGAACTAAGAAATGGCCCACACACAAAAAGTACACAAGAGCACATATCTGCCCTACTTTGAAGTTACTTGATATCATTGAATTTTCCAAGATGAAAGGTAATAATTTCTAGTTGCTAGTTTTAATGGTTATTGCTGGGTAAGACTATTCTAAGAAAACAATATCATGGAAGTCTAATGTGAAAGAATAAGGCAGTTAGTGGTAAACATGGTCACCAAGCTCTCAAGCCTTTGACCTATGATAACTACCACATGAATAGTGAACACCCCGGTTTTGTCATGTATTTTTCTTTTATGTGGAGAGGGTGCAGATTTTACAGCACTGGTGATTGTTTTCTTTTGCATGGATCTCTGAAATTAGAAATGAATGAATACCATTGCAATCATCATTTATCACCATAAGTGTCAATCAACAAGTTAAACAAAAGGATTTTAACTTTAAACAAAATGATGATTTTGTTCAGCAAAAGACACTAAACTCTACAAGTAAAGAGCTTAATTTTCACTGGGAGCAATTTTCATATGAAAAAGTGCACTAGTGAACTGTGATGGACTTAAAGGGACAGTTCACCCTAAAATCAAAAAGACACGTTTTTCCTCAAACCTATAATGCTATGAATACATTAGAACTGGATGGCATTCAGCTTGTGCTGCTCAAAGCACACACAAAAAACCCCAACCATTTGAGGAATTTTAAGATTCTCTTTCCAGAAATCATGACCCGGTTACTCAAGAAAGTGAGCCGCTTCACTTAGTAACTATTTTCTTAGACTGAACAACACCTCAATGAAACTGCTCAGAATAAGGTCTGTGGATTATTTTAAGTAATTAACCAGGTTAGGATTTCCAGAACGTCACTGCTGAGTTATTCAAATGTATTTCAAATGCATTTCAAATGTAATTTTAGCTATTTTGTATTTTTTGATGCTTTGAGCAACACAAGCCAAATACCTTCCAGTTTCTTTGAATATGACAGAAGGAAGACATCTCTATTGCCGATTTCGAAAACTCAGCAACTCGCAGTAAAACAACCTAAATTGATAAAATTACACGACAGGTAAGAGGATAAACCTTTTTTTCTGTTTTGGGGTGAGCTGTCCCTTTAAAGTGACACTCTCCACCATGTTGCATACATATGGATGTGAAGGTTACCTGAAATGTGTTGAGCCTGTCCTCTAACTGGGCTTGGTTGCCTTCAGTGCCTATTCCCACTGAGTCCGCCTGCTGCCGCAGCTCTTTAACCCAGGTTATAGCACTTTCCGCCTGGGCCCGGAAGGTCTCAAGCTCCCTTGTTAGACAGTACTGGACTTGAACGTTATTGTGTGCCTCCTCAACATTCCGTAGGAGCGTACTCCACTGTTCCTCTGTGTCTCTGACTGTCTTCTGGACCTCCTGTCTGTTGCTCTCCTCCAGGTCCACAATTCTGCTTAGGCTTTGTCCTTGCCTTGCCAGTTTGTCCACCTTCAAGTCTCCTTCAGGCTTTGAGTTCAGGATGGTCTGCACAATAAAACAGATATAAAATGTACCTTATAGTAAATAAAAACATTTAACTTAACCAAAGTTGAAGTTAAACCGTATATCTCATAAGGCGTTGCAGAGACTATATGTGCATTAAAGTTCTTGAGCAGTTGCATCAATTCTCAAATTTCTAAATTACCATCTCATACTCAGTAATTGTGTGACACTAGATTTCACGCACACTCAGTTTCCAGTTAAAGCCCTCAATCAACAAGAGGAGTAAGACGACTGTCATGATGAAATAAACGTGCAACATTCGTGAGTTGTGGACATATTTCTCGAGGATGGCCTTAACATAGAGTCTGTCATATGATGGATTATGCTACTACACTTGCATGGCAACAAAAATTAATGTCTAAGAAATAGACACAAGCAAATATGACTAATTCCATTTCTAAACCAGTTAGGCTTACCAATGATGACCAGGTTTCATAGAACTTTTTTAAAAATGTAGTTTTATCTGTGCACAGTAAGAACACTTATAAAACTCATTCTGTTGACTGAACTTTCTATCTTGGGCTACTGTAGAATGCTGGTAAAATTAATGTCAAAATATTGTCGATATCATCTATACTTCACCATTGCGTAAGGTAAGACAAAGTGTCATCTTGATATCATATCATTAATTTTATACTTTTGTCAATGTGCTAAGACCAACCTCATCATAGTTGCATAGTCTTACTTGATTCAAGACATCTCTGGCACAACTCCCCAGATATTTGAGAACTCGAGTTTTTCAAGAAAGGAGTACAAAAGTTGTAAAATTATGCACTCGTACAACTGCTACTGCCTATACTATCTAAGGACCACATTGTTAGTATTTGATAGATTTGGCTGACCTGGCCTCCCCTGGAGAAACTATTCCCATCCAAAAGGGGCTTATATTAGACATTTCAACAAGTACGCTTTTTTCCCTAAACCAGACTATTGTTGTGTGGCATCAAGGTACTGTTTATAAGGAGGGTCTGCGGTCTACACCCACCTACAGGCGAGTGGCCACTCATTCAAGGATGATGATGTTCACATCCTTGATAGGGAGGAACGCTGGTTTGAGAGGGGGGTGAAGGAGGCCATCTACGTGAAGAGGAAGCGACCCTCGCTGAATAGGGGCGGTGGCCTGAGAGTACACCTATCGGCGTCTTACAATGCCGTGATCGCAAACATTCCCCAATCCTCTGTGAATGGTGCCCATTGTCACTGAATGTGCAGTTGATCACCCAACTTGCATATGAAACCAACCTATTGTTGTGTGGCAGCAAGGTACCGTTTATAAGGAGGGGGATGTTTGTTATCAGCTCAGACTGAAGAAGTCACCTGGTGAGTGACGAAACGTTTCTGAAATAAACTTCTGATCCAGCTGAACAGATTCACATCTTTTTGTGATTTCCTTACCTGGATTATTGAGCATGCATCAAGATATTCTAACTTAGCTGAAGCTCACTTGAATTAAATGAAGCTTATCCTCAGGCTTGGTTTGGCTGCTGATAGAGTTCAGCCGTTGTTGGAGGTCTCTGAGCCAGATCTCAGTCTCTTGCTTGTGGGTATCATATTCCTTCAGCTGTATAACAACAGAAATTGCATTAGGTCTCTCATTTGTGGTTTATTCAGGGATTCTTCAACCAAATATACTTATTTGAAATATGCATTTTTTAAAGGTTTTCAAAGAACATATTTTCCATCATTCCTGGAATATCACTTTAAGCTCACAATGATTTTT
>OMLC01047039.1:10352-22943 GCA_900302585.1 Regalecus glesne | reverse complement strand
GTTATTGTTAGTCAGAATTTGGGCTGTGGGACAGCGATACAGCAATTTCACAAGGTTAGTATAATATGGACCTAAGTTCATTCTATTCAAAGTCTCAATGAGATAAGCCCACTCGACACGGTCGAAGGCCTTCTCTGCATCGAGAGAAGCTGCTACGACTGGGTTTGAGTCATGCTCTGTATCATGTACAATATTGAATAGTCTTCTGACGTTATCTGATGAGGAGCGGTTTTTAATAAAACCTGTTTGATCCATATCCACCAAGCTTGGTAGGGACCTCCTCTAGCCTAAGAGCCATAAGTTTGGCCAAGATTTTATAGTCGGAGTTCAAAAGAGAAATCGACCTATATGAACCGCAAAGCATGGGGTCTTTTCCCGGCTTTGGAAGCCCTGTAATGAGAGCTTGCTCCAGAGATTCAGGAAGTTTACCTATTTCAATTGTATGGTTTAGCATATTATTGAGCGGTTTCATTAATTCAAGGAGGAAAGTTTTAAAAAAATATATAGGGAAACCATCGTTGCCCGGCAATTTGCCCCCCGCGAGGTGAGTAACAGCTCTTTGGATGTCATCTTCGGTGATTTCAGAGTTTAAATCTGCACTAATTTCATCAGATAAGGAGGACAGGTCCAGATTATCAAGAAATGAGTCCATTTCAGTAGGATGTTCTCCATCAGATCTATATAAGGTTTCATAAAACTCCATCAGATCTATATAAGGTTTCATAAAACTCCTCATTGATATCTTCAGGTTTTCCTGTCACCGAGTTGTCAGGCTGTTTAACAGCGTGAATGGATCTCAGGGCGTCTTTTTTCTTGATCTGCCATGCGAGTAGCCTACCAGCTTTCTCTCCCTGCTCATAGTATTTCTGATGTGTCCTAAGAAGAGCATTCTCTGCCTTATGGGTAAAGTCCTGTATTCTAATTGCTTAAAAGTTAATTTGCGACGTGTCTCAGCCTCAAAGGAAGTGCTGTGTTGAGTTTCGAGATTTTTTTTATCTCTTTTTCCAATGACTCTGCCTTAGATGAATAGTTTTTACGTAAGCCTGCTGTGTATGAAATAATATGGCCCCTTAGGTAGGCCTTCAAGGCCTCCTAGACAACTCCAGGTGAGGCAGAATTATCATTAACTTCTAGGAATGTGTCAATATGAGTGTTGATATAAACTGCAAAGTCAGGAATGTTTAGCAGGTAAGTACCAAATCTCCATTGTTTAGGAGCAGATAATGATGGGGGAAGGGGTAAATTCACCATCAAGGGAGAGTGATCTGAGATTGAGCTCACCAGATATTTAGTCACCGATCTTTGAAACGCTTTGTTGGCAGGCAAAAGGAGGAGGTCAATGCGTGAATAACTATTGTGAAATGGAGAGTAAAATGAATATTCTACTGCAGACGGATTATGATGTCGCCAAACGTCCACAAGCCCAAAGGTTTTCATCTCCATTAATACAATTTCAGCTGCCTTTGCTTGGTCTGTCTAGCTGAAGACCTGTCTCTAGAGGGGTCTAGCACTAAGTTAAAGTCCCCCCCCTATTACAAGCTCCGAGGGCGGGCATGATAGTTTTAAAAATAATTCTTGGAAGAAATTGGAAACCCCTTCAAAAACGCCTCCGCAGTACCAGTGGACTCAAATGAACGGGAGCCCTGCCATATCGGAGCTCCTTCCTCAAACGCGAAGCTGAGAGAATCTGGGTGACGTCTCTAAACCGGAGTAGCTTGATCACGAATGCCCCTGGTTTCTCTCGATCCTGTGACATCCTCACCAGAGTGCTGTGAGCTCTTTCGATTTCTCACTTGGCGTCAGGCAAACCCAGAATCCTGGGGAGCTGGTTCTGTAGGAAAGCGATGGCGTCTCCTCCCTCTGTTTCCTCTGGGAAACCGGCAATCCTTAAGTTTTTGCGCCTCTGACGATTCTCATAGTCATCTAGCTTAGCTTCCAGATCGATGATTTCCGCCGTGTGTTTCTTCTCGTTCTCCACCACATCTTTTTGTAGATCCACAATGGCTGCACCATGATCCGTTGTAATAGCGTCGAGTTCAGCCACCTGGTCCTTTGTGCTTTGCAGGTTTTGGTTGAGCTGATCGATGAGGGCATCCACTTTAGTCCTTCTGGTGTTGATCGTGTTCCGGAGTGAAGACAGAATGGCTTCCATTGCTGGTGCAAACCATATTGGGGGCTGCGTGGCATCGGCTAGCCCTGTAAGCGCTGTGCTAGCATGAAACTCACCAACGTTAGCTCCCGTGGAGTTCGTCGTGGTAACGCTAGCTTGCTTGTTCTCTCTCTCCTTCTCGTTTTCTCCGTCATTTTAACTTCCGAATTAGGATGTAGTGTGGATCACAAAAGTTTGGCAGTTGTTATTTGCTAAGAGAATCTGATAGATTAACAATAATGTTCAAAATTATAGAGAGGCTGAGCAGACGTGCCTGGTCAGTTGTCCGCCATAACCGGAAGTCACTCTGGCACACTTCTGTCCCACCATATACAACAACCCAACATTATCCCACCAATCCACCAGGGGGGAGGAAGCTCAGGGTGTTAAGGTTAGTGGTTTGATCCCTGGTTCCATCAGAAAGTGTGTTGAAGTGTCCTTGAGCAAGACACTAAAACCCTAATTACTTGGGATAACAGATGAAAATTAGCTTGGTGGCTTAACCTGGTGCATTTCCATTCTAGATGTTCATTGATATGCACTGTCCCTATGAAGGAGATTATTATTATGAATTGGCCTCCAATTTAATGCGAGTAAAACAAGTTTTCAATGCCTTATCGTCACTTGGGGGGGGAGGGGGACATCGCTTGAACACAATGCTGCTCTGGAAATGGTGTAGGTCTACAAACCACACATAGACTCAACCAGGCCAACAGACGTATAATCACAAACCATAGCAAGAAATGATTGTCTGGTTCAGCTACATAACATTATGTAAGCATGAAATGGAGAGAAATCACTACAAACCAAATCCAACATATGATCCGGGTATTTTCTTGAGCTCCATTGAAAGGACTGAGTAGCAGAAAGAGTGTGTGAAGACACAATTTACATAACCAACTCATTAATGTATTACTTATGCAGAGGCACCATGGCACAGTACGCAAATTGCTTGTCTAGTAATTGAAGATTGACGGTTTGATGCCTGGCCCCTGCTGAAAGTGTATTGAGGTATCCTTGAGCGAGACCCAGAACCCCTTACTACTCCCTGAGCGCCGCCCACTAGCTGCACTCACTGTTGTTATACAGTAAGATGGTTTCAATGCAGAGAGCAAATTCCACTGGCCTTAGTCAGGTGGCAAAATGAAACAATTTGAATCCATTACATACATATAATTACTGAAGAGCTCCCTGTTCAAAGTCAATTCATATGTGTAGAATAGACATATTAGGGAGGTGAGCAGCAGAGGATGAGTTTAAGATGATGGCAGACTTCAAAGGAAACGGGAATGACAGTTATCAGAAGCTGGTAAAAAAATATTTCAGGGAGAAACAGGAAGATAAAGAGGTTGCACAAGTCCAGAGAGAAAAAGAAAGAACATCCTGGCTGGGTATAACAGATCTCCTCTGAAAAGAGACTTCCTGTAGTTAAAACAATGCGGTGAGAACTTGTCTCATGGATCAGGATGGACTAGTGCACCATCTGTTTACAGCCCATTCTGCAAACAGGCCTTCCTGTCATTGTCCAGTCTACAACCAGCCAGGCTAAACACTGCACTTGTACAATAAAATGAGACTCAAGACAGTCCCAGAGCAACACATTATTAGCAGACTAAACTCCTTAGCTGCGAGCTATATTTGTCTACAGAGAGCCTCTTTTGGGAGATTGTGTCATGTAACTTAGTCATGACTAGTCATGAGATTGTGAGTTGTTGTTTGTGTGTGTGTGTGTGTGTGTGTGTGTGTCCCTGAGTGCAAGTGTTAGTGGTTGGTTTCCAAAATTATTTAAACTTTGACCAGAATATAAATGTTTAAATGGTAAATTACTTGTTCTTATATAGCCAAGTTTTTGTTCTAGAGTAGGAGTGCTCAATAGGTCATCGCGATCTACGATCCCGTCACTTAATTGATATATCGTATATCAATCAAGTGACGCGATGGATGATAGGCCGATGTCTATTTCTATGATGTCATGCTATCTACCCACACTACCTTTGCCATCGACTGGTAGATTGTAATCGACCTATTGAGCACATCTGTTCTAGAGTATACTTTAGCCATTCATGAGTGAAATGAAGACTCGTGTAAAAGCAAAGCAAGAAAAAAAATCTGAGTCAGCCTCCCCATCAAAAAACATCAAACGTCAACTACAAACCATTTGCTCAATAATCAAGGTACAAAGTCTCCCACCAGAAAACATTCCTGTGTGTGTGTGTGCGTGTGTGCGTGTGTGTGTGTGTGCGTGTGTGCATGTGCGCACGCGTCAAGCCTGTGGTTAGGAACATTTGTCATTCAGTTAACACCATCAAAAACGATAAGGGCCACCTGGCACCAGAATTCATTGTTTCAAAAACAGGGGCCATGGTAGCCCAGGAGTAAAAGATGCTCTCTGGGGACTGACAAGTCAGAGGTTGCAGGTTGCAAACCCACCGTAAGGTGTCAGGAAGGCCATCCGGTCTTAATATCCCAAACTCCATCTAAATCCATGCCCACACCCAGAATGTGGGGACTAATCGTGACAAATAAAAGATACCTCTCACTCGAAAAAATATTTCAAACAAAAGAGCAAGAAGCCTCTCGTAGAGCCTTGAAAAATGACCTCATGTTGAAGATTTTACTCTGACCAGACTGAAAATGTCCAAAGGGGCTGAATTACATCCATCATGACAACACAAGCTTTCTACCAAGAACATATATCACCCAAAGTGGTCATATTTTGACCGTGACATCCGCAGGAAACCAAGAAATTCTGTTGCGCTAAATCATTTCTTCCCAGGTGTACTGAATGATTCAGTGAACGAGTTGCACCTGCTTAGTTGCCTTGTTCCAGTAAAACTGCTCATTCCTGACCCCAAAGGGCACATCAGTGAGAGCACATTCTAATCCAATGCAGTCCCTGGTTAACAGCTCTATTAGCACTCTGCCCTAATCCTAATCCTGTTTGACATTTTTCCCAGAATAGAGATTCCATCCCACAATGGGCAGAGGAGAAAAAGGGAAGTATGTGGTGCTACAGTGGAATAACAGGAAGTTAGAGAGAGTGATGATGTTTTGTGCATAACAGCGTAGCGAGGCGGGGGGGGGGGGGGTTGAAATACTGGTCAATCTAAGGTTAACCAACTCAGGGGTTACTAAAGCATACAACTATGCAACTGGGCATACCCTCATAGACAAGTTCATTGGAAAAGTTTGGGGAGAAACTCTTCAAGGTTTGATGAATACATCTGCCAAAATGTAGTCATAGACAAATTATGATAAATGCTTGCATCTGCACTTAGTCTAGACTAGCAATCCACCCAGACACCTACTAGCCTGTAACAGAAATACATGCAGGGGCCTATAAAAATTGTCTATGACAAGCCAAGTCCAGAGTCCAAGTTGAGCTTAGAGAAAGTACTGCAAAGAAGAAGAAAAAAAACAGAACTTATCCAATATTCTTACTTCACCAGAGGTTACTAACCTTCACTTTCAGAATACAAAAAAAAATACATAGTTACTACGGAACTAGGCTGGTCACTTGTTGTAATTTAAGGCGCATAGTCAATCTGAGGAGGTGTGGGCTGGTTTGGGTTGTCCCGAGTTTACTGTGTTTAGAAAAAAAATGATTTCACTTCCTGATCAGTTGGATGTTTTTAAACAGAATGCAGGAAATGGTTATGCATCAGCAATCTCCAGGCTCATTATCAAAAGATAAAGTTTCGTATCATCATTTAAAAACAAAGTCTTTCAATAATTTGAAACTCCTGTTTATAGAAAGTTGTTGAAAATCTATTAACAAAAGACCTCTCAAAATAATAGATCTGGCAGTAATTTTGTGATCAGTTGACCTTATTTATATCCGACAGCTAGTCACATGTGAAACCATGCATCTCAGTGGCATTACTACGCCGCCAAGTATACTAGAAGGAGAACTAGTTCAACAAAGTTAGTGACCCTCTACCCTGTGTTTATCACACAGTGCATCACACACACCGACAAGCATTCTGTCATCATCTCACATGCATTCACCACACAGCATCAGCCGGTCATCTGACATGATGCTTCTTTCATAGCACTGTTGTTCCACACAGCATTTAGTTCACCAATCTGGGAAGATTCTCCCTCTTCCTTTTCACTTGGCCACACATTTAAGGTAGTTCAAATTCAGTCTGCTCCTAGCTGAGGGATAGGGTAATTTTTATATTTCTCTTTTGGCAAACGCCTCTTTTTCTCCTCTCAGCCTTTTCTGTTCCCTTGATTCTTTAATGGCTGTGTATTCAATCCTCCCACCAGTCCATTTCTCTTTTTGTCTTACCGTTTGGCTTCCTCCAAGTGGCACAGGTATTCATAGGCTATATTCTGCCGTCTCCTCTCGTCCATCTCCTCCGCCGACAGCCTCTCATCATCCTGAATGGCTGCAAAGAAAAAAAAAGGTCCTGTATGTTAGATTCTGGTAGAATCAACATTTTCTGTTGGGGGTGTAATTTAGATGCCAAAGTGTTGCGTAGTCTCATGGGACAGGGATAAGGGGGAAAAAATGCATTTAATTTCCCCGATTACTTTAGGACTGTTTAACATGCACCTAGATTTGAAGTGCAGCCTCTTATCACAGACAATCAAACCATTATCTTTATATCCTCGCTAACATATACCCTACATGGCTAGTATCCCTGTATCCTGGCCAACGGTTTGTTTGGTAGACAAACAACTGTTCACGTACTTCAGCAAAAAAGGTTCATCATTAAGTCTGTTGACATTTCGGCTATTCACTCTGGTAAATGGCACGCCTCCCCAGGTTGTCCAATAATACAAACATCTTGGAACTGTGGATACTAAAATAATTTTGGGAGCCCTCCGTTTGCCATTTGCAGGTGAGGGAACCAAGAATCTTCTATTTAAGAAAGGTCCAGATTTATGATTTATAATGCAAAGTCGTTATATTTTTTGTTGTATTGAATCTGTCCTAATTCTTTCGGTTTTGATTGCTCTGGCGGATTGGGCAGATGAAGTCGTGTGCGATTCAATGACCATGATGGCGGTTTTGGCGATAGATTGTGGAGTCTCATCATCACGTGTATTTATCCAGAGCGACGTACATCAAAGTGAGCAGTTAGGGGCTCAGTGTCTCGCTCAAAGACACCTCGACATGCTATGTGCAGGACCGGGGATCAATCGCGTAACCTTCCAATTGCCAGACGACCGCTCTACCCACTGAGCTATGCCTCCCCTTAAATAGTTCCCCTGTCAGGCATCGTCAGAGTACAGAAGAAGACACGGTCATCCACTGTAGCCAAGGAAGCCATCAGTCATAATACCTTTTCATGCCAATGGATCCTGACCTCCAGAGCCGAGAGGGTGGGGTTGCTCCTGCGCAACAGCTTCACCACCGTAATCTCATTCACGTGCAGGTGTTTGTGTATCGTCTGCTTTCCTCTGACAGACGGGACACAAAATGACTTCATCGAATTGATGGTGCACTGAAGAAGAATCCTTTCTAATTTGTACTGGTTTGGCTACTTGCATGAGAAATGAAGCAATAAGCTTTAGTTCTTATACAGTGGTTAAGTAATCCAATGGCCACAGGGATCCATTTTAGCGGACCTTTCTCAAGTCTAGTCAATTTTTCAATGCATGCTCAATAATTCAGGTAAGGGAAATCCCAAAAAGGTGAATCGGTTCAATTGGATAAGAAGTTTATTCAGAAACATTTCTGAATAAACTCCCTGTCCAGTTGAAATTGATTCACCTTTTTGAGTCAAGTCAATTTTGTTTGTATAACCACTGTCACAAATTACCACTTTGTCTTTTGATTGTGAAGGACCATCACTGGTATTATTTTTCGCAGCATTCATCGAGGAAATCAATGTTAATGGTCAATGTACCGACCATGATTTTAAATGGAATGAGATGCTACTTGCACTTTGTATTTGCTTGGGAGTGCTCTTCTCATAAGATCTTTTATTGTGTCCTTGGTTGTGATAAACTACAGGCGACTCTATCGATCCATCCATCGAGAGAGAGAGAGAGAGAACACCCTCAAACAATCATACTTATAGAAGAGGAAAACCTAAAAATAAAATCAGATAAGACTATGTAAGATTCAGTGAACAAGTGTATGATGCTCTCAAAAGTTGTAAAAATATGGCAGGATACATATCTAGTGTAGTTGGTTTAGTGAATTCCCCTGTATTCCCCTATTTTTTTTTGTATGGTTGTTTTTTTGTGTAATTTATGACTGAGATAACTATACAGGGTGTGTCCCTGTCTTTCATCAAACTGATTTTGGATAAGCAGTTGATAATGGATGGATGGATGGATGATTGAGATGAAGATGTATTTTTTTGTTCATTTGTTTAGAGGAGAGACTAGATCACCCCCTGAATAGCTCAAATCCCATACCAAGTCAAGTGAAGTCAATTTTATTTATATAGCCCATCATCACATATCAAAATAAATTTGCCTCAGTGGACTTCAAACAAACACAACATCCTGTCCTTAGACCCTTCCATCAGATACAGAATAACTCCCATAAAAAATAAAAATGAATGGTTAAAAAAACTTTAACAGGGAGAAAAATAAGAAGTCACCTCAGGGGGAACAACAGAGGAGGGATCTCTCTCCAAAGGCGAAGAGGCGTGCAATGGATGTTGCGTGTGCAGAATAAAATACAATTTACAGCATAAAATACTCAGAGAATAATCGAATTATAATGGAATTACAATATATTTCAAAAATAATGATAATCTCCTTCATAATGACAGTGCTAATTGATGATCATCTAGAATGTAAATATGTCAGAGCTAGCCACTAGGCTAATCCTCCTCATGTGAAGAATATACCACCCAATTTAAGTCTTCAGGTTCATCCACACCTCTGCCAAAGACAGGCAAATATTGCACAAAATGTAATGCGAGTCATAAGGATACATAACTACAGTGACTTTTTCCAATAGTGAGCCTAAAGAATACAGGTATGCCAACACAATGCAACTACTATTTAAACACTTCCTGGCCTGCACATTCCTCGTTAGGATAAACACACAGTTTCACAGGTGCAGTTGTCATGATAAACCAAGAAGCTTGGTGCTCATAATCTTATTTGAAAAAGAGATACATTTGTCTATGATGTGTGCTATTGCTCTCACAGCGCAGCAGCTGGCCGGCTTGGATACTGTCTACATCCCCAGACGTTTCAGAATCAGTTTGCGTAAGGTGTTGAGCTTTCACGCAATGGTCAACTACCTTCTTACTAGAAAAGTTAAGAGCAAAAGTATCATCTAAACAAAGTTAAAATAGCAATGCCAAAACATTGACAAGTGTAGGAACATACCTACGTGGCTGTTTGGAAGGGGGGGGAGACCTATGGGTTACAGGTGATGACAGGTTGGATTTAGATTCCTATTCAACGCCACCCCTTCAGTGGGTCAATAATCTTACATGGGAGACCTTTAACTCTCAAAACACCGAGACTAAAAAGATGTTCTTGTTATAAGAAGATGGCTTTTGACCGTCTGGAGACTCGGTAACAGCAGGAGACGGCACTAAACCTCATGCTCCAGTGAAGTTATTTGTGAAATAGAACAAATCAACATGCAAAAGTGGCCCTGAGGGGTGTCTGAAAGTCCAACTGATTTCTGCCGAGTTGACCTACACATGCAGGTTAATGAGACCCCCCTCCCCTTACAAGCCATACCTCCCTCTAATCCAATCAAATCTGTTTATTTCTGAGTGAGTGGAGGGCCAGTCTGAGGGCAAGGGACAGAGTCTCCATACAGAGTACTTTCTAATGTGATAAAACAATCGTGTCTTTTAGTTTTTTTAGTATGTATTAGTCCAATGAATTAATCTTCACATGGGGAGCATGTTTTTATGGCCCATCTGTGATCTGTTATGGACTAAATACTTAGATTTAACAATTCTTAAGATTTACATGTCAATATTTTTTTTATACAAATAGAAGCTCAGTGGTAGAGCACGCAGTTTGGGAACTGACCAGCCAGAGGTTGTGGGTTCAAACCCACTACGGGCCATCAGGAAGGCCATCCAGTCTTAATCCCCCAAGCTCCATCCAAGTCCGTGTCCATCCCCCATTATGTGGAGACTAATTGCGACACATAAAACGTACCTCTCACACGAGCCTTGGATTGCATCAAAGAAGACACAATCGGATCCATGAGTATCCAAATTAAAGAAGCTCTTATAATTGCTCATAAAAAAAGGTCCGGCAGGCGTTTTGTGGCAAAAAGTATACAGCACATAGCGTGTCGGGCCTTCACCATCGAAGGTAATTGCAGAAATATGCATGTATCAAGGACTGAAAAATATCAAAGCTGCTGGGGCTAAGAAGAGACAGGTGTACAACCTCATACAAGACCCTTATCCACATTAGATCACCACCATTATTAAAAATTAACAACAATCTGCATGACTTAGTATACTTATACATAGTGTTATAGTGTGCGCTGCGGGAACTGAACAGCCAGAGGCTACAGGTTTGTACCCACCATGGAGTGTTGGGAAGGGCATCCAACCTTAATCCCCCAAGCTCCGTCTAAGTCCGTGTCCACCTCCACAGCATGGGGACTAATTGTGACACCTAACATGAGCCTCTTGTAGCGGAATCAATCTGTTTTCAGTCCAGAGGGGTTACATCATTGTAATGCCCTTCAGGACTGCAAAGCTTTACCAGGTCCACTTTGAGATTAATTAGCCAAAGTAATCATCAAGTTGGAAGACTGCCAAGTGTGTACAATCTTGAAAGTAGTCTTCACGTAATTCCAAGTAAGCCAGCCATCACCAAAGCTATTTTTTTCATAGAATAAAACCCAAAGCCGACTTTCATATGAAACCATCATTGGTTTCAGTCTTTATGCCCCTGTATTATTTATAAGGGTGGGGATGCCTGCAGTCAGTTTAGACTGAAGATGTCACCTGTATGAGAGAGGAAACATTTCTACTAAATGTTGCATCCCAATGAACCGATTCAACTTTTTTGTGATGCCAAATTTCAACGTCTGCAATTTCATAGTTGATGCTGCACCCAAGCATCCGTAGAGCTAATCCGAATAATTTAAACCCACTGGCTGTTAAACGGAAGCCTTTCTCCCCATCACTCGTATGTAAATGCACTAAGCATAAGACAAGACTGAGGTAGACAATCATGTACCATGCACTCATGCAGTACATACTGAACCCCATTCACAAAAAAAAAAACTCATACAAATAAAAGCATTATCCCAACGGGTGTCCAGTCACCAGAGTGGAGTCAGTGGCCTTTTGACCACAGTATCCATCCGTTAGACTGCAGTATCCGACCATCAGACGCAGCTGTGTTGTTGGAGGACACAAGGCTATGTGACCATTCAACCCACAGGCATTGCAGCCCCCAGCACAGCCAGTCCCCACTGACTCACCCACCAAGTTTCTATGAAGACCTTACAACACTTTGAGCACTAGGGTTTATATTTAAATCTTCAAGATGTGCTTATTACCATCATGTGTCACAAGATTGCTGAACATGAATTATGGACTTTGTGATTATGGCTCAACCTTTTGTTTGGCTGAAGGGTTGTTTCTGTCCAACATCTCGGTGCCTTCAGGGGACAGCAAATCAAGACAGGCAATGTTTTTTGGGCTACATTATTTCATTTTTAATCCATAAAGCAAGGTTGACCTGGCATTGACAGGACATTTTTTCCAGGGAAAAAGTGTTGCTGTTGCTCCCCAAACAGCAATTTAAGAAGAGACAGTGCATGTAGTAGGGAAACATACTTTGGAAAAAATTGGGATCCCCCAATCGCCAATTTCTTGTGCTTGTCATCAAGAAAAAAACTTTAACAAGAGCCTTATTTGCACTTTTGAAAGCCCGGTAGGGAACGCAGTTACAATTCTGATCTACTGAAGTTTAAAGAAAGTTAAACAAGTGAATATCTATCTCTTAAGAACCCAATGAAAGCCAGGGTAGCTTAACAAACCCCGAGTCAGAGCCAATACACAATACTGCATTGATGAACCAAAGGATTGAGTTGATCTATTTCGACAGTTGCACTTTGCCCTTAGATGTCAGTCATTGACAATAGACTCGTGTTAAACTAATTAACTGGAGTCTATAACTTCTTCTTCTTTTTTGCTAGGACTGTTCAGGATCAAGTGATTTCAGATGATACATTTGAATTATTCAAATGCTAAAAGGTGTCGTGCAGATTTTTCAGCCATAGTCTCAGAAACAAGTTAATCGTTAACCTGTGAGCAAAAGGGCCTTTAGTGTAGACACAGACTCGTTGAGTTGCCAAGTACCACTAGACATAACTCAATGTCACTGTGATGAATATGAACATACGAGGATATTTTGGAGAAATCAGGTTAAATTGAAAGTTTTGTGTGTCCACTGATTCAAATCAAATAATGTCAGTTTAAAGTTGTTGGTTTTGTTAGTGTGTGTGTGTGTGTGGGGGGGGGGGTCGG
>OMLC01047039.1:0-10332 GCA_900302585.1 Regalecus glesne | reverse complement strand
GGGGGGGGGTCAGCAGCATCTGACGTCCACGTGTTGCTGAAGTCAAACCAAGCAGTTAAACGCAACCTGCGTGTGGTACACGTAGGAGGGGGCGACGTCAAATGTTTAGACGTGCAATGTGTTATTTAGGTGAGTCGATGGCTTTTTGTTGCGTTTCAAATTTAACAGACAACATCTCGTCGGAATTTGGATTTAAAGTTCCATCCTGTAGCACATTCACCGAGCCCGAGTCGACTTCAGAGTCAAATTCAAGAGCAGTGCTTCTGACCCAAGCACACACATGTAATCCAAGTTTCAATAAACACGAGATCTTCGTCTGCGGTAAACTAAATCGTTGTTAACGGGCGGAGGAAGCCCGGGTCAGGGAGCCAGCCAGGTGAACCACACCTGTTCATTATCAACATTTCTGTAGTCTCCAATACACCGTCGCCATCACACTTTCAGAGCTTCTTATTTTAAAAAAAACAACCAGCACCAAAAATAACGACAGGCAGGAGGAACCGGGGAGCAACAAAACGGCACCACTTACTTCCATAGCGTGGTTTTTGTAAACTTGCGTTGTCTTCATGGTACATCCTGTCGCTTGTCTCCACGTCGCAACTCGACTGAACTCGAAATCCTCAAACGCTGTCCAAACGCAAAGCCACTGCGCCGCTCCTCGGGTGTTAGTATGAATGAACGGAATCAACGAAGTTGCCAGAAGTCGAGGCGATAGTCAAATGATCTTTTAACGTATCGTGAATTTCTACTGTCATTTGCTGCGAATAATCTCCATGGCGTCTGCTTCAGCGTGAAATACCGGCAGAAAGCCTTTTCTCCCCTCTGCGCTCCCAAACCGACTGATTGACAAGATGAGTGAGCGTATGCATCATCTAGTGGCCTAAAGTAGAACTACCACCCCCGGTGGCCATGTACTGGAATAACAGAACACACAAGTGTTCCTCATCCGTCAGTGGGATCGTGCGGGTGGTCAGATCCGGGCCGAACAGTCCGGCTTTGAACTAGGCTGTCCTCCGTTCCGGTAGGAACCCATGCCGGACACATTTTTGTCCGCCGGCTTTAAGCAATTGTTTTTAGAATTATATGAATATGTTAGTTACTATTTAGCACAAATAAAATTAAAGAAAGACACAGCTTACCTACTTGTCCACTTACTATCACTTACAGACATATGCTTTTCACATCTCGCTATCATTGTCTAGACGTAAAACATTACCCAACATCACATTTTAAAGTATTGGCAATCAATCAATTAATCAATCAGACACATAGGTCAATATATAAAAAACATGTGTATATAACACAGGACAACAGCACAATTGTATAGTTAAAACAACAATTCACAAGTCCGCGATGATGATACAGAGAAGCTAAACAGACACTCGTTCCAGTTTTTCCAGAAACAAGAGGAGTGCCTTGTGCCACGTTGTGTAGGCTCAATTAAAACCGTAATAAACTTTTTGAATCACTTAATAGACACGTACATTGGTAGATGAATTACACAACACACCATGAAAAGTAGGAACATCACCAATCACACACATATGACTTTGTCCATCTTAGAAACTTGACCAAGATTGTGGATGCATCATGTATCTGCTAAAGAGACTGAGGTCTTTTGGAGGTCAGAGGTCACTCCTCAAGACATTCTACAACACGGTGGTGGCACCGGCCATCTTCCATGGAGTGGTCTGCTGGGGCAGCAGTATCTCAGCTGCGGATAAGAAGAGACTTGATAAACTGGTTAAGAGAGCTAGCTCTGACCTGGGATGACCCCTCAACACTGTGGAGGTAGTGGGACAAGGGAGGATGATGGCTAAGCTGTCATCCATGATGGGTAATGGTTGTCACCCCATGCAGGACTACATTGCTAGACTAGAGAGCTCCTTCAGTGATAGGTTACTGCATCCAAGGTGTTTGAAGGAGCGTTTCCACAGGTCTTTCCTTCCCGCAGCTGTCAGACTCTATAACCAGCACTGCTCCCCCAGTACAACAAACCCAACACATGAACAACAACAACATCAAGATAACAGTTAATTAAGAACAAGTGTACTTTTTTGTCCATACTGTACATAGTGTTCATATTTCTCCTCTTGTTAAATTGATGTTACATATTATGTTCTAGACTTGATGCCTCTCTTACTATGCTTTCCACTTTGCTGCTGTAGCACTGCAATTTCCCCCTGTGGGACTAATAAAGGAATATCCTATCTTATCTTATCTTATCTTATCATGTCTTATCTTACCTGCAGCTATTCCTTTTTGCACTACTATCAGTACACCACAGGTAGGCTGTATGGAGCGGTGTACAGCAGGCCCCTGAAAGAGCAGTTTTAACATCATCCGTACACATATAAAATCTGCGTGTCAGCATATTGATCCATGTATACGGTTTGCAGCACTGGTGCGGCACATCATCACCATCACATGGACACATAAATACAAATGGATAGTCTGGTTTATTCTTGGTGCCCAGTCTCCAGGATTTAACTCTCAAATAGCTCAGTATAAATGGCCAATCTGTTGTAAATATTAACAGAATAATGCTGATAAACCTCAGACATTATGACATACAAATGCCTGTGCAAAAACAAAGATTCACTAACAATCTAAATTAAATGTCCTTCACGGTGCCGAAAGGTGTTCTTATACTCACCAACCCAAGGTGATCATGGAAGTTTACCTCGCTTGGCTACATGACTTGAAGCTAAACCGGCAGCTGTAAACATCCTGGATCCCTACTCTGTCCGTTCCCAGGCTGATTACATTCTGAAAAACGTGATGCATTTCTCCGTGGCCTCCGACAAAGTGCGACAAAATGTTTTTCCCCCATCCTGTTGAGACGTTTTCCCTTTGAGAAAGGTGTTCAGCATGTCACACTGGACTTTCGCTGTGATGGTGAGGAAACGTCAGAGGCTGTTACCCAACAGCTTCTTTCTAGACCAAAAGCATCTGGGCTGGATTTAAATAAAGTACGCTGCAGACAATGCCAGAGTGAACTATGGAAAGAACAACAGTTTTTATATATCTATATAAAAAAAAACTTTACCCACAAAGATATGCTTACAGCTAACTGCTTGGCCAATATTCTGCACAACACAACAAAGTATGCAGCTGGAGGTCTGGATGTTGATGCTGAAAAAGTCTTCAGTGACTTCACAGAAAGTTCAAATCAATTCATGTGGACACTGAATTTGATGAGAGAAACCTTTCATCTCATCTGAGTGACTTCTTTAGTCTCAACTGACTCCAGGTATCTCCACCCTGCAGTAAGTTAAGACTGAAGAGGTCACTTAGACTATTGATGAAACGTGTCTCTCAATAAACGTTGAGTACACGAACTGATTTAAAATTTGGTGACTTCCTCACCTGGATTATTGAACATGCATAAAGACTTTTGTCTTCATTCACTTCAACATTTCTGCCCGCAGAACGGAGCAGTTAAAGGAATTCTGCACATTTTTGGAAGTAGATGAATGCAACCTTTAGCACCATGTCATCATCAGATGGCTCTCTTTGATGCCCTGTATTTACAGAATTCTAAATTACTGGCCACCCCTCAATGGCTGCTTCCAAAACATTGCCCGAGAAGCCTGCAACCAAGTGGCATGGATGTGCTTTGGAAATGGAGAGTCATCTGATGTGGCTGAGCTCGGCCTCCTCCTCTCTTGTAACCTGAAATTGGTCATTGAATGCATCGACATACTCAAAGGCAAAGTCTTTCAGCACTACCTCTGTGTTTAAACTCACGGGTGACCTTGACAGTAAACTTGAAAGGTGGTAGAACCACATTTGTGAGCACCAATCTTCATCAGCTTGCTCCAGACCTGGCCCGGACACATGGTGCCGATTTCACCAGTTTATGTGAGAGGGCTCTGAAATATCTAAGATGTGATTTTTCTGTCAACAGCTTTCACAGCAATCTGTTGAAATCGGGTCTCAAGGACTGTGCCCCCTTTTCCAGTCATTCTGAGAATTCTGTAATGCTATTCAGGGATTTAACCTCAAAGATAAATGGCCTGCATGGGGAATATGGGTCTGTGGGGGCAGTTCTGAGCTCTCCTGAAATAGTGCAGAACATTGCAGAAAGATACTTGAGACTGTTCACCCCTGTTCATATTCCACTCACAAATCTGAAAAAAATGGCCGCTTACATATTCTCAATACCAAGCAAAAATGCCTACGCTGAAATTCTTCTCAATGATGCCAACAGCATGGAGGGCTGAAAGACAAAGGCTCTGCAGGGTTGTGTAAGTCTTTCTGAGGATTGTGCAGTGATCTTCAGAGTATTCCTAACCAAAAGGTAGCTCCTTGAAGCCGTTTGCAGAGGTGTAAAGTACAAGCAGTCAGTGGCAAGACATTATTATTTGTTTAGCCCACCTAGCTGAGTGGGTACAGTGGTCATCTGGCAACTGGAAGGTTGCCGGTTCGATCCTCGGTCCTGCACAAAGCATGTCGAGGTGTCCTTGAGCAAGACACTGAACTCCTAACTGCTCCCCTAGCACCATGTGGTTAGCAGCTCACTGCTTCTAAACAATAGGATGGGTTAAATGATTAGAATTCCAAATTTCCCCTTGTGGGACTGATAAGGGAATCCAAAAATTATATAAATAAAGCAAATCATGTGGATGTAATTTAGTTCATCCAAGTCTCATGTGTTGACCAGACATCGCCACAAGAAGGAGACAAAGATCCTAGGAGTGACGGGTGATTTGAGGCATGTTTCCAAATAATCAAACACTGGTTAAAAATATACGAGTTCTGATTCAAATGATAAATTCTAACCAACTCTAAGAGCATATATGATATCAGCTATTATACTTATGTAGCGTGTGACCTTAAAACTTCGCTCTCTCGACAAAAACAAGCGCTGTTGTGTCTCGGCCACCGTAGTGTACTTGACCTGTTACAGACGTTCTATTTGTTGTAGAATCCATCCATCCATCCATCCATCCATCCATCCATCCATCGTCAACTGTTCATTCGAGGTCGGGTTGCGGAAGTAGCAGTTCCACCTGGGGACCCCAAACTTCCGTTTCTTGACCAGATCACTCAGCTCTGACTGGAGGAACGTTAGGGGTTCTCAGTTCCGTATGGAGATGAAATCCCTCCACCTGTCCTGTGGCCTCCTCCCCGCTGGGCGTGGCTAGAACACCTCACTAAGGGAGGGGACCCGGTGGCATCCTTGCTAGATGCGTATAACACCTCAACCGGCTCCTTTCTACGTAGAGGAGCTCAACTCTGAGTCCAACTGAACTTCTCATCCAACTTGTCACCACTGTGGCTGTGACATATCGAAGATTATCAAGTACTTGTGGCTCCAATGCTCTTTGGAAATGTCTGTGTGTGTGTGGGGGGGGCACAGAACAGTACTTGTGGGTTTAAATGTGAAATAAATGCAACGTGAAGCACTGCAATGCATTGATGTGTGTTGGAGTGTCATGAGGTTTCATCAGAAATTATCATTAAAGAAAAC
Source organism: Regalecus glesne (assembly GCA_900302585.1). Taxonomy (NCBI): domain Eukaryota; kingdom Metazoa; phylum Chordata; class Actinopteri; order Lampriformes; family Regalecidae; genus Regalecus; species Regalecus glesne. The sequence continues at coordinate 4,856 of OMLC01047039.1, read as the reverse complement.
GTCACTTCTTTTAAGACGGGGTAGAGGGTCAAGTTTGAATTAGGAGATCCCTGATAGGCAAGGGTTGGGTTGAGACGTTTTCCGGATTTCCATTCCAGAGACACACTTAACCACTAGGGGGCAGCATTCGTTTATGGTGGGAGAAAGGAAAGTCAGTGTAGTTGGTCATTGTATTCTTACCGTGAAATATGTCCCCTAAATCTAAACCAGCCTATTGTATAGGAGCAGCGGACAGCTGCAGCACCCGGGGACTAATTCAGTGTCTTGCTCAAGGACAGGAGCCGTGATTGCTTCGGACGCTCCATCCAAATCCGTGTCCAACCCCACAATGTGGGGACTAATCTTGACATGTAAAAACGGGCCTCTCTCTCTCTCTCTCTCTCTCTCTTGCTCAAGGACACTTCAACACGCTTTCTGGAGGTGCTCAAGGGATCAAGCCAGCAACCTTCCAAGGAACAAGAAACAGATTTGTGTGCACTTTGGTCTCAGCCTTGAAACAATTTTAGCACGTTTCAAACACTCTTGTCTATTTCCTTTCATGCTCCTTGGGTCTCTCAAAAGATGACCAGGTCTGTGATTCTATGCTTGGGTCATCTCCATTTGCATGTCTGCAATGCAAGTTTAGCTTGGTATAATTAACAGCTGAGCCAAAATTGCCCATTTCACAAACTTAAGAGGGTACATTTGAAATAAATGAAGCAAATAATTTGCTAGGAAGCATCTTTTATTTTGTATGCGTTGAAAAGCAGCACTGTCTGGAGTTTCTGTCTTATTCATTTCTAACATTATTCACAGGGAGTCATTTGGCAAGTAGTTTTCATATCTCCAAACATATGGATCTTTGAACATACAGTCATCCTATGACTGGCATCAACTTCACAGTAAAGAACACAACTTTATTCTCCACATGTATCTTTGTATAGTTCCATAGAGTGGATGAAGAAAAAACTTACAAGAGTGATACATTCACATTCCCCCCCCAAACAAAAAAAATCAACATGTTTCATCTTCTGCCTGAAGAATTTAGAATAAAAACACAATGTTGTGCACAACAGAAAAGTTTTCCTACACACATGCAAGTTTGTACACACACACACACACACACACACACACACGCACACACACACACACGCACAAACACACGCACACACACACACACACAGAGTAAAAGGACAAGTGGCTTGAAGCCAAAGACACATAGAGATGTACAACAGAGATACAGTGTGTATGGACTCATTGCTAGGACAAAGCAGGCGACACATGAATCAATCATTGAGCGCACATGTTTAACTCATAAGTCCATCAATATCAGCTTTGATATGTACAATATTTACAAAAACCAATAAACTCAAACACAGGCCCAGATTGGCGTGCACACTCGCATGTACAGCCCCACGCACGAACATGCACGTGCGCCAGATCAAACACACACAGACACGTACACAAACCACGCACATGTGCATATACACACACCCGTACTCGCATGGACACACACTTACAGATACAGTACATATAAGCGATACCCCCAAACACCTCAAACAAAACGGGTTCTATTTATTCTCCTCCCATTAGATGGAAAAAAAGAAAGTTCTGCCACTAATTAAGAGCCAAGGTTTAAGCACACCCACAACCTTACCGGTGCTATAATTATGATCGACTTTCCATCCTGCTGAGGGCGTAGCACTGCTAAGGCACCAGCAGGAGTCAGTGGCTTTAGTTTGACGCCGGGCAATGTCAATGCCAGCGGTTATTTAGAATATATACCATATATTTCCATTTCAAAAATAGTGAAATCGTCAAAAAATATCTTACCCACATCAGAGGTCTTCTTCCATAATTAAATCTCTCACCAGGATTTACAAAATTAAAGAAGAAAATGGGATTTAAGGAAACGTACACACACGCGCACACACACACGCGCGCGCACACACACACACACACGCACACACACACACACACATGTCCAGTGTCACTTGGAAGCTTATGTTTTTCATTGAATTGCCTTGAAAGCAGACAAGGGCAAAATACCTTTAAGCTACAATCACAGATACCACAAATACAGATAAAAGTAGGAGAAAACAGGCCATTAGCCACAATTACTACAAGCTACAGGCACAAACTTAACTGGAGTCTGAGATTGAAAGCAATAATCTTCTTTTTCTACAGCAGTATAAAGATTAAGTACAGCGTAGAAGAGTAATCTACAGTACACTATGATACCAACTTTTGGTGATATTTTGAACATGGGAAAACCATAAAGTGGGGCTCACTAAGACAGTCGCAGCACAGCGGATGTCACATATAAAAACTACATTTAAAGCCATATTACTAAATGTGGGGTTATAACAAAATTTAGGCAAAAAGCAAGGTCTGGACATCAATGATGGATGACAGAACCTGAAGCAATCATCCCACCTTGGGTTAGTTTCCCAACCCTTCAACCTTTGCATCGCGAATCTATCTTTAGAAAGCACGGAGTCCATCAGCTTAATTCTAAAGCAGGTGCTTGTATGAATCAGCAACACCACACCACATATTAAACTATTGGATCAAACTATATTCAAAGCCATTGCTATCTTGGACTCAAGCGTAGATCTGATATTTTTTTTTCCAAAAATGAATGAATATGGCTGCTTGGGGACAATATCTACTAGTCTCACAGTGACTTGGCCAAGGCTTACATGACACACCAATTAAGGTTGGTTTGACAAAAATCTTATTTTTAGAAACCCCATTGCGGATATTAACATACTGATCGCTTGAAGCCTTTGATTCTTAGCATAATCATGCATTACATGGTTTGGATAAGGCTCTACGCAAACCCCAAACAAAATTACTCTTCTACACGATACGGATGTCTGACAGGAGGGTCTAGGGTCGGTCCAGAAGAGAAAAGAAAACAGTTCACCACTTCACGTTATACGCTGTATGCCGACAACATACACGTACATAGATCCACTCAAACACCCTACATACATATGTTCAATTCTTCCTATTCGATGCCATTCCCTGTAACCATCACCTGGTATTTGACTATCGGGAGGACGCTCCAGTTATGGAGAGGCACGTTTAAAAAAAAGGCCATTTCTGAATTTTGAAAAGGAAGCAGCATGATATGTCAATATCAAAGTCACTGCCACAAGCAAGAGCTAACTCAAAGCTAAACCAAAAGGCTGGAAGTCAAAAGAGCCCTCTGAAGGGAGCCTCTCTACAATAAGAACAAACAGAAGGGGAACTGGAAGAAAGACATCAGGACAAATTTAATATCTGTTGACTTCGATTTTCATCAAACAGAGGTCTTTACGGAAACTAAAGTTAACATCATAAGATCTAACAGAATATCCACTTAGCGATACAAATGGTCACAATTCCTTTTGTTTTCCCAATATGGCCTTTTTATTCTTGGTTGGATTGTAAGAGCAAAGGGCTTGGTGTGCTCTCTACATTATCAGAATAAGTTGGGCCAAAGTTCAAAAATAAAATGTCATTTTGTCCACATGAATTTCTTGCATGAGTGCATCCACTCCCTCTCGTGTGTGCATGTGGCAGATATCTGTGTGGAATAAATAAAAAATAATGATAAAAAGAGCAAAAGAGAGCATCAGTATCAGAGCACAAATATGTATACGCCAGACTAAGAGGTCCATTTTACACGTATGTGAAATGCCCGACTATTCGTGGCATATGCATATTTGACCAATCTGCCACTGCTCCCATGTTTGCGTATGCCGTTTGTCTGTATATTCTCTGCAGTGTGTGTGCTGTGCCTTGTGGGCAAGCCAGCTGTCATACAGCTGGGTAGAGTGTCCGAGCTGTCTGATCATCTATTCCCTCCGTTGTCACACAGCAGGTTGGATGTGCTCATTACAGCTTGTTTTTCACTTTCCTCCCCATCTGGCTCATCTTAATAAGTCTGTATCAATATTAACAGCCATGAGCTTTAACTATGCTCTGGCTTCACACGAGGCGTACCATAAGCTGCGACTGGAACTACTGCAACCGCTCATGCTGAGCAATACAAATATCAGCTGATATCTCAGTATCAAAACTACTCTGCAGTTTTGTAATAGATGTTTCCAGAGCTGTTGTGAATTCACCTGATGATACGATCACAAAATGACTGAGACTCTCCCGTGGTATCTCTATAGCACAATAAAAGCCATTCAGTGCTGGAGGACTGCACAGCATTTCGGCAAAAAGGTAGGGTTGCAATGCAACGTTTGCCTTAAACAATGGAAATGATACATGAACCAAATTAGAGAAAACGCATTCGACATGTAGAGTATGAACCAAGCCCTTTGCACTCTTCGCTCCATGTTCACTGGTTGTCCCCATGATTTCCTCTTTGCTTTGACCAGGTTTTGTCCAGGTTGTTTTTTTTCCCAGCCGAGGACTGCCATGGGGGGTTACATAAGGACATTAGCCCTGGTGTCAGGCAGCCGCAGGCCTACCAGGCCTCCCCCGACCAGCACGGACGAGGCCATGAGGATGGGAATGGCTTTGGTGATCCCAACAAGAGAACCAAAAATAAGATTCCCCATCACAGCTGCCAGTTTGCAAAGAGCATTGCAGAAGCCAAAACCTGTCCCTCTGAGGAGAGGAGAGGGGAGACAGAAACAGTCATGGAAATGAGAAGGCAAGAAGCAGGACAGAAAAAAAACACATCAATGTTGACTAAAGTTTGTTTGTTTTACTTTGATAGACACAGACAGACAGACAGACAGACAGACAGACAGACAGACAGACAGACAGACAGACAGACAGACAGACAGACAGACAGACATGGATGATGGATGGATGGATAAATAGATAGATAAATCGACTGATTTTTGCTTCAGTCTATACATGTGTATGTT
>OMLC01047036.1:0-16087 GCA_900302585.1 Regalecus glesne | reverse complement strand
GTGTAACCCTACTCCCCCTCCCCCGTGACCTGACTTCAGATGAGCTGTTGACAATGGATGGATGGAGGTCTATCTGTTTTAGCAAGCTATCAAGTCACAGTCCTTGTATAGGAAACTTACTTGGCAAATATATATTGATGTTATTTTGCTGTGAAGCATACATTGCAAACATTCATAAAGAGCTCTTTATGAAAAAACACATCTGACTTTTGAAAGCATGATATTGTAAAACATCTTACATAGGAGTGGGGTTGGTACTTGTTTCAAATGCCTATTTTGCGAGTTGGAGATCAGTGGTTTCTGTTTGATGCATATATGATGCCAATATGACAACATTGCTATGGTGTAGTAGGTGGGGCCATGGTAGCTCAGTGGTAGAGTGCTTACTTCAGGAACTGATTCACCAGAGACAGCGGTTTCGAACCCACCGTGGGGCATGAAGAAAGGCATCTGACCTCATTCCCCCAGTCTCCATCTAAGTCTGTGTCAATCCCCACAACCTGGGGACTAATTGTGACATAAAACTGACTTCTCTCATTATATCGAGAAAGTTTCAAGCCAGTGTTGAAAATGTTTGCATTGCCATACATGAAGTTGTCTATGGGAGAAGTAAATTGTATTTTTCTCCTGAGAACTGAGGACCAATAATATAACAACTATAACCATTATTTTGGTGTTGTTTGTAACCAAAGAATTGTTCAAAAAATTCCTAAAGCTATTAGACTATGAAACAAATCAAATATTGAGCTTCATTTGATGATTTAGAATTGAGCTGAGCCATATATTTCAGAATTGACATCAAAATGTGAACAAGTGGCATTTGTAAAATAAAGGCAAATTTAGCTAAAATTCTTTCGGCTTGATTAAAAAAAATTAGATCCAATTTATGACTTTTTTTCAAACAAAATATTCTAGTGCATATAGCACACCTGACAAAATTGTGCTTAATTGGGAGGAATCCCTATCTGTGTGACTGTAAGTATGTCTGCCTTTCAACAACCGTACAGCCAATCACATTTCCTGCTTGGCAGATGTATTGTTGAGGACCCAAAGAAGTGCAGTGCCATGTGTGAAGTTGCTCAGATGAGTAGCTCTACATTTGTACCTTATTTGATATGATAACATCTCAAACCTGTGATGGCATTAAGCCATGACATACCTGTGATGACTTGATGCCATCCCGGATATAAATACCGCAGCTCAATGGTCCACACACTTGGATTATAAATGTCCACAGTGGATGCAAAATGAATAGGCACTGCACTAGTTGCGTTGAATTGAATGACTTCTTGGAGGACTGTATTCGTCATAGCTCAGTGGGTAGAGCAGTCGTCTGGCAATCGGAAGGTTGCAGGATCGATCCCCGGTCCTGCATATAGCATGTCGAGGTGTCGAGCAAGACACTTAATCCCTAACTGCTCCACGAGCGCCATATGTTGGCAGCTCACTGCTCCTATACAATAGGTTGGATCAAAAATGCAGAGAAATCCAAATTTCCCCCCCTTGTGGGACTGATAAGGGAATCATTATCATTATCATTTTCTCCACTAAATTCCCCCTCATGATTGCTAGAGTGAAAAATTACTTGCAGATGTACCTTTGAAAGATAAATACTGCACGTTCCTAGTAAGATTATATAATTTCTTTTCATCTTTAAACATGGCAATACATCATATTAAAGTGGAAAGATTCTGCTTGCCTGGGGTCAAGTCATGGGGTCATGATGGGGCTCATGCTGCCACTCAATGTGTGCGTGCGTGTGTGTGTGTGGTTGGGGGGGACATACCCTAAATGGGTCGCCATTTCGTCTCGGGGCTTGAATAGTTGGGGGTCTGATGTTTTACTAAATAATATTTGGCAGATTTCTTCATATGATGAGAATTAGCCAATGGGTTAGATGTGGTGTATTTGCATTTCAGATATTCATTCGTATGCTCTGTTTCTATACAGGAGATTATTATTATCATAGATCTTGTAATTCCATTTGTATTCTGTGATCCTCTCAGTGTTGCTTACTGTAAATTGTGCTTTATTCTGCATACACAACATCCATTGCACATGTTTCTGTCTTTGGAGAGAGATTCCTCTCCTCTGAATCTCTTTGGGATTTCTTCCTATTTTTTTCTCCATCATTTTTTAAGGGAGTTATTCCATATCTAATGCGAGGGTTTAAGGACACGATGTTGTGCTAGTCTAAAGCCCACTGGTGTCAAATTTTCATTTGTGATAATGGGCTATACAAATTAAATTGACTTGACATAAGAGATATGATATTCATTTATTAGTCCCAGTGGGGGAAATTACAGTGTTACAGCAGCAAAGTGGAAAGCACAGTAGGAGAGACATCAAATCTAAAAACATATGTAACATAAACAACGTAACAAGAGGAGAAATATGAACACAACCTACAGTATGAACAGAAAAAGCACACTCATTTTTAATCAACTGGTATATTTTTTGTTGTAATTCATGTATTGGGTTTCTTCTACTAGGGGAGCAGTGATGATTATATAGTCTGACCGCTTCGGGAAAGAAAGATCTGCGGAAACCCGACTTCAAACGCTTTGGATGTAGTAGCCTATCACCAAAGGTGCTTTCTAGTCTAGCAATGTAATCCTGCATGGGATGAGAACCGTTGCCCATCATGGATGACAGCCTAGACATCATCCTCCTTTGTCCCATGACAGAGTTAGCTGTCTTGACCAGGTTATCAAATATCTTCCTATCTGCAACTGAGATGCTGCTGCCCCACCAGATAACTCCATAGAAGATGGCTGGTGCCACCAGTGTGTTATAGAAGGTCTTGAGGAGTGCCCCCTGCACTCCAAAAGACCTCAGTCTCCTTAGCAAATACAGTCTGCTCTGGCCCTTCTTATATAGTGCTCTGGAGTCATCAATCTAGTCTTGTTTATTGTTGAGGTGAACACCCAGGTATTATTAAGATGTCACCATTTCAATAGCCATCCCCTGGATGTTCAGTGGTGTCAGAGGGGAGTGTGTGCACTTGTGAAAATCCACCACCATTTCCTTGGTTTTACACTCATTAATCTGGAGGTGGTTCTGCTGGCACCGGTCCACAAAGTCTTGAATTAGCTCTCCCCATCTGTGATGAGACCGATGATAGTAGATTCATCAAAGGTGTTTTGATGCATGCTCAATAATTCAGGCATGGAAATCACAAAAAAGAGGTGAATCAATTCAACTGGATCAGAAGTTTATTGAGAAACGTTTCGTCACTCACCATCAAGGTACCGTTTTTAAGGGGGGAAATGTTTGTTTTCAGCCCAGACTGACGACGTCACCTGGTGAATGACGAAATGTTTCCAAATAAACTCATGATCCAGTACAACTGATTCACCTCTTTTTTTGAGTCATCACAGATCTTCTTTAGGTGGCAGTTGGGTGAGTTATGGGAGAAGTCTGCAGTGTCGATGGTGAGGAGGAAAGGAGGCTGGACTGTTCCCTGTGGGAACCCCACACTACAGACAACCATGTCTGATAGGCAGTCCGGTGTCCTCACATACTGTGGGCGATTGTTGAGGTAGTCCAATATCCAGGTTTTGAGATGATGGTCCACCTCTGTATGGTACAGCTTGTCCCTTAGAAGCACAGGCTGTATGGTGTTCAAAGCACTAGGGAAATCAAAGAACATAATCCTCACAGCGCTCCCAGGCATCTCCAGGTGAGACAGAGCTCTGTGCTGGAGGAAGAGGCAAGCATCATCCCCTCTAATGCCGGGTTGGGTGCAGAGATGACCAAGGACAAGCCGCTTGAGGGTCTTCGTCATATGTGATGTTGATGCCACCAGCCTGTAGCTGTTGACGTCCTTGGAGTGTGGAGTCTTTGGCACTGGTACCACGCAAGATGTTTTCCATTGCAGTGGCAGTCTCCTCAACTTCAGGCTCAGGTTGAACATATATTCCAAAGGCCTGCATAGCTTGTCTGCAGAGGATTCCAGGAGCCTGGAGCTGATGCCGTCTGGACCTGCAGCCTACCTTGCCTTGATCCTCCTGAGCTGATTCCTCACCTGGAGGGTTGTGAGAAACAGGTTGGACCAAGAGTGTGTGCCCGAGGGTACGGATGGAGTTGGAAGGGTTGGGAGGATGAGATGAGCAGAGGGGGCTGACTGTGAGCTGATCATTGCAGAAAGGGGGTGGGGCAATACAATGGACGTGCAGATGAGGATGATTACCGAATTGAGGACTATCTATTGAAGAATAGATTCAAATCGTTTACTCACTTTTGGTCCCCCACAGCCTGGGACTTGGACTGTTTGTGGCCAAAGATGGTTGTCAGGCCTCTTCAAATTTCTCTGTTGTTCTTCTGGAGTTGTTCCCACACCGTCCTTTTGTAGCCATTCTAGTTCTCTATGATGTCTCTCCTCAGCTCCTTCTGCACAGCCCTCAGCTCCTCCTTATTTCCTGACCTCTACGCCCTCTTCTTCTCCTTAAGGAGAGCCTTTATATTGGGATTAATCCAAGGTTTGTTGTAAAACGGTACGGTCCTGGGGTGTACAGTCTTTTCTCTAATCCAATCAGTAAGGCTGTTGATGTCCAGCCCATGGCCGCCATATAGTTCCTCCCACACAGTTGTCTCAAAACAGTCCTTCAGAGCCTTGTCAGTCTCATCGAACTATCTCATCACTGCGCGGGACACACCTAGTTGCCTGCGTATGAGAGGATTTTACTTGGGTTGTAGATGAATCGGGTTGTGGTCAGATCTTTCTGGGGGGAGGGGGGTCTGATGGGCTGTAAGCCTGCTTGGCATTGGCATAAAATAATTCCAGTATTTTATTGTCTCTGGTGTTGCATATGACGTACTGATTGGACAGAATGAAGGACGGGGGAACTTGATTAAAGTTCCCGGAGATAAGAACGAGGGATGTTGTGCTGTGGATGTTTTGCCTGTAGTCTCCTTATAACAGAGAGGGGTAGATCACCGGCCATCTCTGTGTCAGGTCTCTCCTCGGGCAGCACCGCTGCATCACGGAATGGTAGCAACTGGTCTCGACTGTAAAGATGACAAAAATACTTGAATACAGAGGCCTGAAAGAAAAATGCCTTCAGCAAGTCACATCTAATTAACAAGAAAGTGCTATTGAGTGAGTGAGGGTCATGCTTTGCACTGTGAAATTTTCTACACGATCGTTACATTCACTTATGAGGGGTGGAAGTCACAATGAGAAGCAATAAGCAAAAAGGGGTGGCATAGTTCAGGAGGCTGTCTTGTAGTCAGAAAATTGATGGTTCAATCTCTGTTCCCATCAGAAAATGTGTACAAGTGCCCATGAGCAATTAAGTAATCAAAAATGTATATATTGCCTTTTGAAAACAGGTGATTACTAGGTGCTTTACATGAAATCATAAAAAAATAAGTGTAAATATATTTAAATGTGTTACTAAAGCATCACACATGTGTGATGCTTTAGTAACACATCCAACTGAGAAATAATTGTAATGCGCAATCAGGTGCAGGTCTCTAAATCGGAGAAATGCTTTGGTTGGGTGTGTAGCGGATGGATAGATGATGGGTACATGTAGGCAGGATGTGGGAGGACCAAGATGATGATAATAATAAAGAAATTACATTTTTTTTGTTCAAGGTATTTTTATTGGAATTTAGAATGATACAAATGAGACGACTCCTTAACACAAATATATAATCATGTTGATATATTACCCCTGCTCCAACAGCCACATCTCGATTACAGTGGGGTTATATGATTCGGAGACTAAACGAAACCAGTTACACATGGAGACATATACATGTACACATTAAAAAAAAATCAATAACCTAGCAAAAACCGTACACAAGAAAATATTAATGAAAATAAATGGTGAATTAAAAAGAAAGTAACCCATAAAATAAATGCATAAATAAAACAAATCAGGGTCAGTGTTAGAAAACAAAAATATCAGTAGTGTCCATTTTTTTCTATATCAGTTAGAAATGGTTGCCAAATAGCATAGAAATTTAAAGTAAAACCTCTTGGGGAATAACAACTTTTCTCTAGTTTCAGATGGTTCATAAGGTCCTTAATGCAAACATTAAAAGTTGGTGAAACTTGTCTTTCCTCTCAAGCAATAGGAGTCACCTAGCTAAAATAGTTGCAAAGACTATCACATTTTTCGCACAGCAATTGGAAAAAAATGTCCTTTGGGACTACCCCTAATATTGTAATAGTGGTGGAAGATGCAAAACATGTGAGAGGGTGGCTGGCGCTTGCCCACATCGATTACACGTGGAAATTGCTTGATTTTAATTTAGCTTACTTTGCTTTAGTCCAGAGAAGTCATTGGACAACCTTAAACTAGATAATGGTATTTCTTAAACAAATTGAAGAGGAATGTATCCTTTCCAAGGCTTCCTGTCAAGTTTCATCAGAGTTGGGTGTCCAAGTCCTCCCCCTAATGATTCCTTAACAAAGTTGAGGACTCCAGATTATGTGAATTGAGTAAGGAATGAACCATACCAATAACCCCTGTAGAATAAGGATTGGGGTTTAAGATGGAGTCTAGAAGGGAGCCGGGTGGTTGTGATGGGAAGTGGGTGGAGCATGAGGACACAAAACTATGAAGTTGCAAGAATCTGAAAAAAATGAGAGTAGGGAACATTAAACTTTACTATCAACTCATCAAAATATATGAAAATATTATCAATATATAAGCTCGTAAGCTCATTCCTAGGCCAAGTGGGAAAGGCTCCATCTAGAATTGATGGGATGACTGTGGGATTCTCATGATGGGGGTGAGAATTGAGAGATCATTAATTGAAATGGATTATCTGAACTGTACCTAGATCTTGAGAGAATCGTTCACAATTGGATTTGAAGTGTACCTAGATATAGGTTCAGATAGCGGGAATTTTGAACAAGGAAAGCTATGTAAGGAAGCAGTGCCATAAGAAAGGGTCTCTAGCATCAACCATTTGGGGGCAGGTCAATCACCTGAAAAATCTATCCAGTATAACACGATCCTTATAATAGCAGCCCAGTAATGATACTGAAATTTAGGGAGAGCTAGTCCACCACGTTTGCTGCCTTGTTATAATACGTCTTTACATATTCGAGGATTTTTAAAAATTCCAGATTAAACCAGAAATCAATGTATCTGTAAAGAGGAAAAAGGATTTTGTCAAAAAATAGGGAGGAATTCAAATCTATGTAAATATTTAGACAACATATTCGTTATGATTTTGTTGGTTTGGCCTCCTATCGATAATGGTAGTAAGTCCCAACATTCAAGATCTTTCTTAAGACGAAATATCAATGGGGGAAATTGTCTGTATACAGATCTTTTAAGTCATGTGCAATCCAAATTCCTAAGTACTTAATTTCATGTGTACTTGCTTTAAAGGGGGAATTTACATTAAGTGTAATCAACTTGGCTGTAGGATTCACAAGCATGAGTTCACTTTTTGTAGGTTAACTTTGTATCCAGGTATTTTGCTGAAGCAATGTAGTAGGCTGAACACTTTCAGTAGACTAACCAATGGGTCAGACATATATAGAATCGTATAATCAGCATAGAGGGACACTTTGGTTTCCGACCCCACCTCTGTATTCCCTTAATGGGGGCTTCGCCACCCAACGCAACCGCCACTGGATCAATCGCCATAGCAAACAAAAGGGGCAATAAGGGACAGCCCCACCTGGTGCCACAATGGAGTGGAACGGAAGAGGAGAGATTGCTGTTTGTGAGAACAGTTGTCAGTGGGGAAGAATGGACAACCCTGATCCAAGACACAAGTCTCTGACCAAAACCAAATCGCTTGAGGGTGTGGAAAAGGTAATCCCATTCCAACCAATCAAAGGCCTTCTCTGTATCAAGTGATATTAGTATTTCTGGGATGTTGGATGGGGAGGGACCATAAAGACTGTTATATAGGTGCTGTATATTGAAAAAAGGATGCTGATTTTTAATGAAGCCAGTCTGATCATCTGACATGATAGAGGGCAGCAAAGTGTCAAGGCAGCAGGGTAGCATCTTGGAGAGTATCTTACTGTCTACATTTAAGAGGGAGATGGGGCGAAATGAACTACATTCTAGAGGATTTTTATATTTTTTTAAGAATAAGGCATATGACTGCCTTTTGAATAATTGGAGGTAGAGAGTCAGAGGTAAATTATTTCTCACATACAGAAAGTAAAATAGAAGCAAGTTGGTTGGTAAACTTCTTGAAAAGCTCACAGGGAAACCCATGAGGTTCCAGTGACTTTCCACTTTGCATGGAATGAACTGCAGTTGGAAACTCCCCTATAGAGAAAAATTCTTTCAGGCCAGCTGTGGTATCATTCTCGATATTGGGAATATCTAGATATTTATAAAAGACATCAAATGAAGAGTAATTCCCAAGGGACTTTGAAGTATGCAACTTTGAGTAAAACTTGTGAAAAGACAAATGTATCACTGGATTATCTATACACCTGGCACCCAACTCATCATTTATCACGGGTATAGTTTGATCTGCTGTTTTTTGACCGAGCTGATGGGCAAGAATATTCCCAGTCTTTTCACCATATTCATACTTTCTGTACGGTGTTTTGTTAATAAGGTTTTCAGCATGTCTGGTTGATAACAGGATAAATGCTGTTTGAAGAATCAGTTGTTTGATTGACTAATGGGGCAAGAGCAAGTGTTGTGTCTAAATTTAGGATATCATTTGTTGATTTCTCAAGGTGTGCAGTGTGAGATTTCCTCAGTCGTGCTCTGTATGATATAATTTGCCCCATTTAGATATGCTTTCATTGATTCCCATACTATTGAAGGAGACATTCCTTTGGTCTGGTTATATTCCAGGAATTAATTTATTTCAGTTGAGATAAAACTATCAAAACTTTCATCAGAAAGTAATAATAAATTGCAATGCCAAGGAACGGTAGTTAGAATGTGTAGTTATACATAGTCGTCAATCGGGAAGCATTGTCCAAGATGACTATTACTTGATTGTCACAATCACTGATGGAAGATGTTTCTTATCCAAAAAAACCCCAATTTATCCATGAGTATATCCTGTGGACAAGTGAGAACAAGGAATAACTCTTAGACATAGGATTTAGGAAACGCCAAGCATCAGATATCTCATATGTATTAAGAAACAGTTGGATTGCAAAAGCCGCCTTCAATGTAGTTGCAGTCTACAATCTAGGATAGGAGATAGTGCACAATTCATATCCCCTCCAAGAATAAGATGATGTGTGTACATATTTGGCAGCCGAGCAAAATAATTTGCGAAAAATGTGCTGTCATCCCAATTTATTGCTTATACGCTAGCCAATTTGATCAGAGTATTGTATAGTCGGCCTACTACAATGATGTAAATTCCTTTAATTTGTCAAATTAAATTTGTCCCCTGAAGGAAGGCAATCCCTACATTAAGTTGATTCAGATGTGAGTTCTATTTTACATTTAACAGGATGATTCAAAGATTTTACATTCCAGCATGCAAAAGGGTACCTGACAATTAGCCTATCCATTCGGTGGATTTGGTGGATGTGAATTAACCATGTTCTAGTTTATAGGGAAAATAACTGAAGGCACATCTGAGCTTAGTGAACTTGAGTTTCTGAGTATTTGAAGGGACCCCGCTGTTAAATAAATACATTTTTTTAATTAAAAAAAAGAGAGAAGAATAAAAAGACATCAAGTAAAACTCTGGTACAATAGATTCCCAACCGCCATCACCCATCAGAACAAGGTTATCCCCCAAACCCCTCGCAAAAGTAAGCAATGCAAGGCCTCTCTCACCAATTTGGAAAGTGACGCTTGAGCCTGAGCCAGGGTCCTCTACAACATTTATTATGGGATATTTGATCACTTCATTCTCCCCTCCATGTCAAGGCATTTTTCCCATTATCCGGGTTTCCTCTATTTCCAGCTTGTTCATCTTTGTTTGCAGCGATTTCATCTGAGCACGATGACAAACCCGCGTTCCATCTCTAACATGATCGCCTTCACTGTGTGCAGATCAGAACAAATTGATGCAGTATCATTTGCCACTGCCACTCTGACTGCATGCTGTTGCGATTTAATAGTGTCAAATTCCTCCACAAGAACAGACTTTAGCTCTGACCTGTGAAGTGTAACAATATCCGTTCTTAGTGAGGTGAAAATCTTGGCCTTCAAGTCCACCACATCCATTTGATCATCTGGCTTGTAGGAGTCACTGCGGCTCTTGGCAGATAAAGCATTCGAGCCTTGGGCATAGTGTTCCTCCCGTGTTTCTGCACTTACGTGAAATTATTGCCCATTTATGTGATGTCAAAATTAATCAGGCAAAAAGTAAAACAACAAACTTAGAAGGATATTTTGCAGCCTTTTATGGGTGTATAGCGCCAAACAGTAACTTTAAAATTCAATTTCAGCAGAGCTCACCCAAACACAACCTACTCCATTATCTGCTCCGTTATCTACAGGTTTGGACTGCAGGAAGGCCAGTCCAGTAGCTGCGCTCTATCATGCTGTTTTAACATGTGCATAATATGGCTTGGCATTGTCTTGCTGAAATAAGCAGGGACGTCTCGGAAAAAAGACGTTGCTTGGATAATACTTGTATTGCTCCAAAACCTGTAAGTACCTTTCAGCATTATTGTGTGTTCACAGATATGCAAGTTACCCATGCCATGGGTACTAACACACTATCACAGATGCTTGCTTTTGAACTTTGTGCCGAGAACAATCTGGATGGCCTTTTCCTCTTCAGTCTGGAGAACACAACGTCCATGATTTCCAAAAACAATTTGAAACATGGACTCGTCAGACCACAGCACACTTTACTTTGTGTCAGTCTATTGAAGATGACCTCAAGGCCGGAGAAGCCAGCAGCGTTTCTTGGTGTTGTTTATATGACTATCGCCTTGCATGGTAGAGTTTTAACTTGCACTTGTTGATGTAACAACCAACTGTGTTAACTGACAATGATTTTCCAAAGTGTTTCTGAGCTCACAAGATAATATCTTTTACAGAATGATGTCGGTTTTCAATGCAGTGCTGCCTGAGGGTTCAAAAGTCATATGCATTCAATGTTGGTTTTTGGCCTTCCGTGTTATGTGCAGAGATTGCTCCAGATTCTCTGAATCTTTTGAGAATATCATAGCCTATAGATGAGGAAATCTCTAAATTCCTGGGATTTGTACATTGAGAAATGTTGTTCTTAAACTGTTGGGATATTTGCTCACACAGTTGTTCCCAATGTGGTGAACCTCAGCCCATCCTTGTTTGTGAACGACTGAGGTTTTCGTGGATGCTCCTTTTGTACCCAATCATGAATCTCACCTGTTTCCAACTAACCTGTTCATCTGTGGAAAGTTCCGACCGGGTGTTTTCTGAGCATTCCTCAACTTTCCCAGCAGCATAGCTCAATGGGTAGAGCGGTCGTCTGGCAATCGGAAGGTTGAAGGATCGATCCCTGGACCTGCAGAAAGCATGTTAAGGTGTCCTTGAGCAAGACACTGAACCCCTAACTGCTCACTGAGTGCCATATGTCGGCAGCTCATTGCTCCTATGTAATAGGATGGGTTAAAATGTAGAGAAATTCAAATTTCCCCTTGTGGGACGGATATATGGACACACGTCAATTGTGTCCATATATCTGTTCGTAGCATGAGATACATGTACTGCTTACTTCACTACCGGGGTGTATTTTTTACAATACAAGTTTTGTCTTAAGTTCAACCGTTCTTACATGTTTCTAGGGCTGTGTGTGTGTGTGTGTTCCCACTAGTGCTGGAAACCGAATGAGTATAGGATACCCATGAGTTGGTGAATTAAATTTCATTTGTCTTATGTATACAACTGAAAAAAATGCATCTTGGGGATTTACAACATTGAAATATCCTGCCATCAAACCATGGGTACTCAAATACGATTCTTAAAGGGCCACATAGAAAAATTGTGATAAGAAAAAGGTGTGTTTATTGAGGTCAGCCAAGCTTTTGATATTCAACTCCTTATCTAAATATGGCTGTGCTTTAAAGTTTGATGTAGCAGGTTATTTTTTTTCCACGGGGCTCAGTAAATGTGAGCCACTTATTGTAAAGTGCTTTGAGTCATTGCTAAACTAGAAAAGCACGATATACATACCTTCAGACTTGTAGCTTTTAAGAAACAATTGCCATTTTCTTAGTTAATTTGGTCATTCAGGTGAATCACCTTGAACCGTTTTTTTTTGAGGGGGGGCACAATGGGCTGCCCTTGATATGCAGCAGGCTATAATTTCGAAACATTATTATATAATGCTGATAATTAACATTTTTCTGGACCCATTGGAATCTCAGCTCCATTGGCAGTGTAATTGTGGTATAGTGGATCGAGCACTCGGTGCATGACTGTGTGTCTTTCACTACTGCTGTGTTCTGGGAACTACTTGTGTTGGTCTGTGATATGCTTTGAGCGCCAGTAAACGATTATCTCATACTGCATCCTTGCCTCTGTGTATGTATTTATTTTATGTAATTGAGTAAGAAACCTACGAGTAGTAGTACCATAATAGTCTCCATAAAGTCACAACATGATGTAAGAAGATGGAGTTACAGAGTAAAGTGAGGACAGTATAAAAAAAATCTACTGAAGATTAGCAGGCAGCTAACAATTGCTAGTGCGTGAAAATGCTAGGCCTCTTAACCAGTTCATCAAGTCTCTTCCTATCCGCAGCTGAGATGCCCCAGCAAACTACCCCATAGAAGATGGTTGGTGCCACTACTGTGTTGTAAAATGTCTTGAGGAGTCCCTCCTGCACTCCAAAAGACCTGAAAAGACCTATTTAGCAAATACAGTCTGCTCTGGCCCTTCTTATATAGTGCTCTGTAGTGATCAATCTAGTCCTGTTTATTGTCGAGGTGAACGCCCAGGTATTTGTAAGATGTCACCATGTCAATAGCCATCCCCTGGATGTTCACCGGTGTCAGAGGGGAGTGTATGTACCTATGAAAATCCACCCACATTTCCTTGGTTTTACGCACATTGATCTGGAGGTGGTTCTGTTGGTACCAGTCAACAAAGTCTTGAATTAGCTCTCCCCACCTGCGATGAGGCTGATAATAGCAGAGTCATCAGATAACTTTTGTAGGTGGCAGGTGGGTGAGTTATGGGAGAAGTCTGCAGTGTAGATGGTGAAGAGGAAAGGAGTCAGGACTGTTCCCTGCTGGGCCCCTACACTACAGGCAACCATGTCCGATAGGCAGTTCAATGTCCGCACATGCTGTGGGCGGTTGGTGAGGTAGTCAAAAATCCAGGTTGTGAGATGATGATCCACCTCTGTATACTCCTGCTTGTCCCCTAGAAGCACAGGCTGGTATTAAAAGCATTGGGGAAATCAAAGACCATGATCCTCACAGTGCTCCTAGTTTTCTCCAGGTGAGACAGAGCTCTGTGTTGGAGGAAGTTGACAGCATTATCCACTCCTATGCCAGCTCGATAGGCATACTGAAGTGGGTCAATTACTGGGCTCACAATGGGGGCAGAGATGACCAAGGACAAGCCGCTTGAGGGTTTTTGTCCTATGTCATGTTGGTGCCACCAGCCTGTAGCTGTTGAAGTCTTTGGAGTGTGGAGTCTTGAACACTGGTACCACGCAGGATCTTTTCCATAGCAGTGGCAGTCTCCTCAATTTCAGACTCGGGTTGAACATATATTCCAAAGGCCTTTAGAGCTTTTTCAGCCTCGTCAGACCATCACATCACTGTGCGGGACACAGCTGGTTGCCTGTGTACGAGAGGATTGTACACAGGTAGGATAATATGCATTATGAGCTTACCATTATCCAAGAAGGAGACAAAGCAACAATGGAGGAAGTGCTGGTAGTGTTCAGCGACTACTGAACCCCACCAAAGAATGTTGTTTTCGAACGCCATCAGTTTTGGTTGCACACAATGTCATGAATATTGAAGGACAGATTCATCACATAGCTACGTCAAAAGAGCAAAGGCTGTGAGTTTGACAGAAATGAAGATGACATGATTAGGGATAAATATTTTTTTTGATACTCTTCTGACTGTTACGTTCACCCACTTTGCGTGAGAGCCATTGAAACATGGAGATCAGCAGAGCTCGCCAAGACACAAACACAAGCAATGCAAGCGTCACCGGTTTTCCATGATCCATCCATCCATCCATCCATCGTCATTCGCTTATCCGGTGTCGGTTCGCGGAGGTAGCAGATTTCAGCCGGGACCTCCAAGCTTTCCTTTCCCTTGCAACCACCCGTAGCTCTGATTGGGGGATCTCAAGGCGTTCCCAGGCCAGTGTGGAGATATAATCCCTCCATCTGATCCTTGGTGTGGCCTTCTTCCAGCTGGAAGTGCCTGAAAAACCTCCTTTGGGAGGCGATCAAGTGGCATCCTTACTAGATGCCCGAACCACCTCAACTGGCTCCTTTCTATTTGTAGGACCAGCGGCTCTACTGCGAGTCGTATGTCTGAGCTGCTCACCCTATCTCTTAGAGAGACACCAGACACCCTCCAAACAAACCTCATCTCAGCTGCTTGTATCTGTGATTTTGTTCCTTCAGTCATGACCCAGCTTTCATGGCAAATTCACCGGTTCAAACTCATTCTCAATTCCCCAGTCACTTGAGAACAAGACCCCCAGATAATTGAACTCCCTCACTTGGGATAAGGACTCAATCCCTACTGGGATTGGACAATCCTCTGGTGTCCTGCTTAGAACCATGGTCTCAGATTTAGAGGTACTAATCCTAATTCCAACTGCTTCACACTCAGCTGCAAACCGATCCGGTGAGTGCTGGGGGTCTGAGACCGATGATGTCATCAGAGCCACATCATCTGCAAAAAGCAGTGATTTAATCATAAGTTCACCGAATTGCAACCCCTATCTTCCATGACTACGCCTGGAGATCCTGTCCATGAAGATCACAAACAGGTTAGGTGATAAAGAGCAACCCTGACGGAGACCAACCCCTACTGGGAAAGAGTCCGACTTACTACCCAAAACTCTGACACAACTCTCACTTTGGGCATAGAGAGACTGGATGGCCCTGAGTAGTGACCCTCTTATCTTATACTCTCATAGAACTTCCCACAATATATCCCGGGGGACACGGTCATTAGCCCTCTCCAGATCTACAAAACACATGTAGACTGGATAGGCATACTCCCAGGCCCCCTCCAGGATCCTTGCAAGCATAAAGAGCTGGTCTGTTGTTCCACGACCAGGACGGAATCTACATTGTTCTTCCTCAATCTGTGGTTCGACTATTGGCCGGACCCTCCTTTCCAGCACCTTAGAGTAGACCTTTCCAGGGAAGCTGAGTAATGTGATGCCTCTGTAGTTACCACACACCCTCTGGTCCCCTTTTTTGAACACTGGGACCACCACCCCTATCCGTCACTCTTTAGGTACTGTCCCAGAACTCCAGGCAATGTTGAAAAGACGTGTCATCCATGACAGTCCCTCAACACCCGAAGCCTTCAGCATCTCTGGACGGATCTCATCAATATCTGGGGCTTTGGTACTGTGGAGTTTTTTGACTACCTCATTGACCTCCTCCAGGGAAATTGTTGTTGATCCTCCATCATTCTCCAGCTCTGTCTTTATCCTAGAGGGTGGGTTAGTTGGGTTCAGGAGTTCCTCAAAGTGTTCTTTCCATCGTCCCATTACTTCCTCAGTTGACCTCAACAGCATCCCATCCTTACTATAAACAGCTTGGACAGTTCACCGTTTTCCCCTCCAGAGGAGCCGGACGGTTTTCCAGAAACGCTTTGGTGCTGACCTAAAGTCCTTCTCCATGGCTTCCCCAAGCTCCTCCCACACTCGCTGCTTTGCCTCTTTCACTACTGAGGCTGCCGTTCTTCGGGCCTGTTTGTACCTTGCAACTGTCTCTAGAGTCTCCCGGGATAACTTATCCCGGAAGGCCTCCTTGAGGCACCTATGACCTTGAGACCACACCTCACAGTCGCAGCTTCAGTAATGGAAGCTTTGAAAATAGTCCACTCTGGTTCAATGTCCCCAACCTCTACAGGGATGCCAGAAAAGCTCTGCTGTAGGTGGGAGTTGAAGGTCTTCGTGGCAGAGTCCTCCTCCAAGCGTTCCCAGTTCACCCGCACTATACGTTTGGGCTCACCAGGTCTGTC